>JAGKTI010003802.1:35932-54618 GCA_018397915.1 Birgus latro
GCTGGAAGAAGTTTTGTGTGTCTGACTGTGGGTAGAGTACCTACATACAGAGAGCAGCGACATACGGGATACCGGACGCTCTGCTGATGGACGCAATGTTCCTGCCAAACTCGCGCGCGCAACTTGACGCCGGGCGTCGCCCGCATTAGTTCATGATTTGTTGTTGTTGTGGGTGGGCGTGATGCCAGGCTGTTCTGCTTATGGGTGCAGCAGTCGACCGGAGAAAGGGTTTAAAGTGTTCACATTTCCATGTAGTCCAGAAAGAAGGAAGTTATGGAGGACTAAAGTAAATCGTCTGGAGTGGGAGCCAACTTCCAGATCAGTCTTATGTGAGGTATGCTTATTGAATGTTTTCATGCAGTTTGCTGGAAGGTTGTACCTCTTTGCTGTAGAAATATAACAACTGTCAGTGTAAGAGGGAAACACTGAAGATAGAGCATCAGGACGGGTTAATCATTGAGAATGAATTTGTTTGATGATTCACAAATCAGTCGCGGTATTTTCATACTATGTCCATAATAGTTGTTGATTGTTATGTATGTGCGATTTTTCATATATATATTATTATACTTCATGTTCTTCTGTGTTGTGTACTATGACTACGTGGAAAAAAGAATTATTCACGAAATAATAGTTCCATCTTAATACCTAGGTGCCTACCTTTATACATCGAATGCTATGCTCATGTGCATGTGCTTACTTTTCGTGTTTTTTCTATTATATGTCTCTTTTTTTTACGCGTATTGATACGTGCATTATCCGTGCATAATCTTTTGATGTGAATTCTACGTGTACTCTTATATTATTTCGTGTTTTGTGACAATACGTGCATCGTGTCTTCTTTTCCGTGTGTTGTATACGTGTACTACGTGCATTTTATATATATTCTTACGTGGACGTGTACCTACATGATTCTTCAGTCACCCGTCTATGAATGTTACAAGTTTCTAAGAGGTCCAGAATATAATATAGTTTACCTTAGAGTACCTGTATAGGTACTCTCATTTACCTCTAACTTCACGGATGAAGTTCAGGAGGAATTTGTCAGTGACAGTTATTCTTTGTACAATCTTATAGGCTACTGTGTTCACAGCGTAAAAAAAAAAACACGGAGACCACCTATGAGTGCTTGAGAGATGTAATACAAATAGTATCACCCCATCAGACAGCTCATAAAGCAGCAGACCTCACTTTACTCAAAGAATACGGAGATAGAGGTCTTATTGCTGTGTCAGATATAGCATATGAATTGCTGCTTAAAATAGAGCTGATGATCAGGAAAAGTCCGTGTGATTTGATAGGAAAGAATAAACTTAAGAAAACGCTGATGGATGAAGCAGTAAACCTAACCAAAGGTTATGATATTCCTACTGGTCACAACCTCAAACACAAACTTCTAAGTACGTTTCTCAATGCTGGCTTGCATTTCTACTGCAAGAAGATTAATGAAGAACACAAAAACACAGAAAAAGAAACTAGTAAAAGTGTAGCCATGAGGAAACTAGTACAGAATATAAAGTAATTATCAGGTCCTATCGCTCAATAGGCTATTGCTCCAATATAGTATATTGTACTGTTAAAATTCCCATATAAACATTGACTGTAAGCATCATACTTCTCATTCATCACCTACTCCTATATTATGCTTTCGTCAGTATTTATAACACCTGAGAGAGCAAGGACGTAAACACAAATGCTGGGCAGTCAGAGTCAGACGGAATCCAAGCGCGTGGCTCGCGTGGCAGGAACATGGCGTCCTATCTCCGAGTTGTCGCTACTCTCAGTTTGTAGGTACTCTGGGCATAGACTTGAGAGCCCTTCCTCAAGGCCCAGCAGTCCTCCTACGTATCACACACCTCCACATGTCATCACCACTTCAGCGCTAACATTCATCATCCATACAGCAGTTTTCTGTCCAAACCATTCACATACAATATCTTTCATAATCTATTCATGTTCACCTTGTCATATGCTTTTTCCAGATCCATAAATGCCATAAATGCCTTATCGACCTCACATGCTTTCTTCTCATATTTGCTTTAACACAGATATTTGATTCACACATTCCCTCTCAACTGGTATCTATCTATTGACAGACATCTGAATGTCGTAAAGGATGGCTACAAACAAATCACCTGCATTTCACCCTCTTTGCCATTTGGTTGCCCTCACGCCAACTCACACCACCATCTCGTATCTCTCTCTCTCTCTCCACTCAGTCCCTCTGTCCCATCTTTGGTCTTCCACCATAAAACTGCTTATAAACGTACATACTGTTCACTCGAGCTGGTAAATTAGCGACCGCATACCTAGATGTTTGTTTCACCCGTGCTGGTAACACTGTGTGGGGGAGGAGTCAGAGTACATGGAACATATCTCCCGTCCCCTTCATATTCCGTATCAGGGTCGGTTTGGTTTGGTAAGATTCGTTGGTAATAATTGACGTTACCAACATCGGTATTTATCCTAGATATAGTTATCACCTATATCAGTGAAAGAGAATTGATTCATGCATATTATTAGTGGCAGCGTTGACCTTTTAATGCAACGGCTTGTATGGAACAGTAATTGGTTCGGATAACGATACATGTGTTACTGTTACGATACATGTGTCACTGATTCATCCGAGATTTCGTGTAGCCTAAATGGACACTTCATGTCTGTGTTCCACCCACTGAGACTCATCCCCCACACAGTGTTACCAGCTCTGGTGACACAAACCTCTAGGTACTTGGGCGCAAATTTACCAGCTCCAAATGTACATTCTGATATCCTCATTGCATTTTGTAACTACAGTATAATTCTCCCATGTTCTTTTTTAAGCACCCAGCACACTAAACTCAAGTTTTGCACTCACTCCGGTCACCTTTACCTGTACTTCTTTACAAAAGCGCAGTGACAGCTTCTTAAAGTCTGTTTGTATAACTCACCTCATGCAGACCTGGTATTTCATTTCATTTTGTTTCGTTTTTGAAGGCTCCAACATGCTTGCATCCGTTTGCCTTGGTCACCTAATGGCGGCTCTCCATGCTGTTCTATCTATGGCAGCCTTCCTGTTCAGTCCCTTAACCTTGAGGTCACACTTAATGACTTTGTACCATGTCTTTCTCGGTCTACCCCTCACAACCCCTCTTCCATCTTAACACTTCTCACCTTCTGCACCCAATTATCATCCCCCATTCTCTCCACATGCCCAAACCATCTCAGTCTACCTCTCCTCATCACAACACCAATACACTCCAGTCCCATCCTACTTCTCAACTCTTCGATTGTAAACCCAGCCCCTCCAGGCCTTGCACGCAGGGACGCACTGCACATCCACCTAATCATTGTCATTTCTGTACGTTTGAGCCTGCGAATATCCTCTTCCTTTACTGCCCAGGTTTCACTACCATACAGCATCACACTCCTAACACATGCTGCATACAAAGACCCTTTAGCACATAGGGAGAGTCCTCTCAATGTCAGGAGAGGCAACAGCTCCCTGAACTTCTTCCAACCACTTCTCACCCTAGCAACTGAGCTAGCTTCCGCCCCACCTCCAGCACATAACATGTCTCCCAACCAGCAAGTTCAATCCTTTCACGCTTAACAATCTCCACCTGCTCTCCCCGACATGCTGCACCCATAAAATCAGCATTATCTCGCTGTTTACCTCTAATACCACTATATCTCTTGTGCACTCATTTATCACAAACATTGCACAAGATGGAATTACTTCCCACACCTTTGTGGCAAATTGCACATGGCCACTCTCCCTCTTCTTTGCCTGTACTGCCACCAACCCTAGGTATCATCACTTTTGTTTTATCTGTATTTACCATTAAGCCCTTGTGCCCTATACCATCTCTCCACTTCCTAAATCTTTCCTCCACCTCCCTTTCATTCTCTGCAATCAACATCAAATCACAGCATACAACATCTCCCAAGGGAGTGAGAGGGCTTCAAGTACCATGATAAACAGTCAAACAAACACCAGCAAACTCTACAAAACACTAAACAGCATCACACTCTCCAACAGCAGCACTACACAGTCACATGCTGCCATCACAACAACATACCTTCAAACAAACAACAGGCAAACACTCTCATCAATCACTTTTCACATGTCAGCCGCCTAAACCCCCATTGTGACGACCGACGTATCATCCGACGTAAGAGAGTTCCCCACAGACCCAGACTTTGCACCTTTCACTTACAACCAAACAAAGCACATCATCAGCAACCTCAGGCACTCATCTGCCTGTGGACCAGACAGCATAAGCAACATACACCTTAAACACCTTGGACCACAAGGCATACAATCATTCACCAACATATCAAACTACAGCTACTCACACAACATAATACCCAACATCTGGAAGCAAGGCATTATCATCACTATCCCCAAACCCAACAAAGACCCCACGTTGCCTTCCTCACACCGCCCCATCACACTCCTCTGCACCTCCTTCAAAGTCACTGAAAGACTGATACTACAACTAGTTACACCTCTCACACCCCTAGCCCCATTACAATATGGTTTTAGGCCACTACACTCCACAAACACTCTTCTTACAGACCTTACACAGAGAGTTTTTGATGGCATGAATTCAGCTAGGGCACCATACAGAACACTTCTTGTCACACTAGACATTAGTAAAGCTTTTGATTCCATCTCCTGTCACAACCTCACAAACAAAATATTCAACACAAACATGCACAATAACACAAAAAGATGGCTGGCAAACTACTTAGTAGGTAGAAGTGCACATGTAACTTTTGCTGGTCAGTCTTCGAACATCAGAAACTTCCCAAATGGCGTCCCCAAGGATCTGTTTTATCCGCTACACTCTTTAACCTATACATGAATGACATACCCACACCCCACACACTACAGATACACATAGCTTCCTATGCAGATGACATAACACGTACATGTACACACCAAAATGCAAACACAGCTTCATACATCCTCCAACCTTACCTCAACACACTACATGAATGGTTCACTACAAACAGACTCAAAATAGTCCCAGCCAAATCTACAGTGGCCCTTCTTACAAACTGGACAGCAGAACACAGTCACATCCCACACCTCACCATAAACAACACTCCCCTACCACACACACACACAAATCCTTGGTGTAACCCACAATACATCACTGTCATTTAAACAACACATCACAAACATCAAAAATAAATTAACACCAAGATTCAATTCCCTGAGGTCACTTGCCCATACAACATTTGGACACAACAAAGAAACCACCACCACAGTATACAAACAATATATACATTCAGTGATGAATTATGCAAGCCCTGCTTGGGCTCCTAACCTCACTAAAACACACTATAACACTCTTCAGACCATACAAAACAAGGCCCTAAAAAATAATCATAGGCTGCACAGCTACTACACCTACAGACCACCTACACCAAGAAATCAAAGTCCTCAAAGTGAAGGATCATCTAGACATGAGAGGCACCCAAATTCTTGCTGGAGCCTCTACAAACCCACAACATCCACTACACTACATGGCAGCACATCCACACACACCAAGGAACATCAAAACAACACCCAGCACACGATATCATACACAAATACTGTCATCTCTTCCCCTCTGCCTGCCTCAGACCAGCTTCCAGAAGCATATCCATACTCAAATCACTCGCCGCTTCATTCAGTCACTTAAAGACAACACACAGCTGCATGCAGCCTCCTGATGTCCATCCTTCTGAATCCTATCTCCCTCGTGAGGACAAGGTCCACCTTGCCAGGCTGAGATGTGGGCATCATCCAGCCCTCTTGTCAGAAGAGGCTGGATGACTCCGTTGCTGATGCCTGTCCAGGATGCAACACAGCACCCCATACAATTAAGCACATCATGGAAGACTGCACGGCACACAATCAACTACGCCACATCATGGAAGACTGCACTGCACACAATTACCTATGCCAACAACACAACATACACTCCTTGAGAGCTCTGTAGGAAAGCCCGGTCTCGGCCGTGGCCTTCCTTAGGGATTCAGGGTTGTTCGGCCAGACTGCCTAGGGAACAACTACTACTACTACAAGGGACTCAAAACTGGCCCCTGATGCACACTAACATTCATGGAAAACTCATCACTCAAATCTCCATTCACTCTTACCTGGGTGTGAGCATCCACATACATGGCCATAACCACCCTAACCAGTCACTTTTGCAACCCAAGCTTTCTCATTCCCCACTTCACCACCTCTCAAGGGACTTTGTCAAAAGCCTTTTCCAAATCAACAAAAAACAAAATACAGCTCCCTTTTCTTTCCAATATATTTTTCTTGAAGCTGTCGAACAATGAATATGGCATCAGTGGTCCCCCAGCCTGGCATAAACCCAAACTGCATCTCATCAATATTCACTCTTTCTCTAATCATACCTTCTAGAACTCTCTCCATTACTTTCATTATCTGATCTAAGAGCTTTATACCTCTATAATTTTCTCTTTCCAGGACATCACTCTTCCCTTTGTACACATTTACAATTACACTCTTCAGCCACTCATCTGGGACAACACACTCATATATAATCACATTTATCAGGTCAGTGACTAACCTCACCCCAATATCTCCTGAGGCCTTCAATATTTCGGCAGTCAACCCAGACACACCTGCTGCCTTCCCCACCCGCATCCTGCCTCACTCACAGTAGCAGCGTCAATCACTGGCCAAGGGCCAAACACTGGATCTGCTGGCTCCAAACCTTTCCTGTCCCAGTCAAACGCCTCATTCAACAACTGGCTATAATGCTTTCTCCATGCACCTTTAATATCCCCACTGTTCACTCCTACCCTTTCTTCATCATTCCTCACACACTGCTAACCTACAGTATCCCGATTATCCCTCTTCACGTGATTTCCCACAAATATTTAGTTCCACTCTCTCTTCCACATTTTATCATCTCTGCATATAACCTCATAAACACTTGCTGCCTTCGCATTCTTCAGCCTCCTTATAGAATTCTGTTTTTGCTATTGCTGCATTCTCAGGCATCTCATATTTTCTTTGAGCATCACTGATTCATGTTTACTACTAGTAGCCTATGCTGTTTTCACTCTCATTCATTAGTTTTTCAATATATTCTTTTTAGTTCACATTCTCCCACTTTCATCCACTACCTTTCCATCTTTTTTAACACTTATTCCTGAATTTGTACTTCTTTCCAAAATACAGGTACTTTCCTAGTTTCACTTTAGTTTGCATTTTCTCCAGAAATCCACTTTTCCTCCTTTTCTTTATTAAACTTGTCATATTTATTGTTGTTAATTTTGTGTCCCCAAGCTTAGCTAAACATGACAGGCCCATATCAAGGGAATTCAATGGGGGATGGTGAGCTTCCTTTAGTGGGACATCCATGTAGGTAATTTTAGGAGAAAGGATAATAAGACACAGAAACAGTTATCAATATTGTGCTTTTAATCATATTTGGATTATGTTTTAAAATTAATCAAGAATAATTTTACTGAAAATGGAAAACATAATTCTATCTTTATAATATGATAACCCATAAGAATTTTGGTTGTGTTTGCTTACAATTTCAATTTGGACTATCTTTATCAAGAGGAAATTTTCATGACAAAACCTTCTAGAGAGTAAAGAATTGCATGAAAATAATATTGATTACTTCAGCTAGGCAGAACTCGGAGGTTTGTGTGGAGGGGAGATGCACCACCACCACTGGTTGTGGCCCTGCATGAACCTGATGGACTGCGGGCTGAAGTTGACCTACAATCCACCATCCTCCTTTGTGGGTTAGGAAGGGAACTGAAGGACATTTGCATAACCAGGCAGCTGAACTGCCCAGTTACTATATGTTGGTGTTGTCGCTAGAAGGTGTCACATTTTTTAACACCCATTATATACCCTCATTTCCTGCATTCATTCCAACCACATTTATTTTTTGTGCCACTGCTCTTCAGCCTCCATAGCCTATTAAGCTCTTCCTTTCTTATTAGTTGAAACTTTTGCATCACAGTTTTTGCATTCCTAGCTAAAACACTTTGAATTAACAAATTTTCCCAATTAATTTGCTTGCAATTCATCAATGCGAACTCCTCTACATTTTCTTCATATTACTCTAACATTGCTGTTTATCAGCATCTTCATGTTTCATCTTTTCACTTCTAGTTTTATTTAGCATACCACAGTCATATGATCAAACCTCCACACCATTCTTTCACTTTCCTATTGCTAACACTCCCAAGTAGCTTTTTTATTACAAGCACATATGGTAATCAGATAGGCTCCAGTCATCAATCTTCTGTCACTCTACACCATGTACAGTACAGCTACCGCAAATTGACTTAGGACCTCCCTTCACAAGGTATTAAAAAACAGAAATCATATTATATCATAATTTTTGTTTATGAAATGCCATTCATTAATATGAAATCATGTTTCCCTTGTTTTTCAGGACCAGTTGGATGTGTTTTGGCATGGAATCACTTAGATCTCTAAAGTAATGTAAGGACATTTCTTTGCACCAAACATTTGTCAGTTCAATCTTGAAGTTGTCAAGATTGGGTGTCTTCTTCTCTGCCATGATTTTCTTCATTTTTGCCCAGCAGTTTTTTGTCGGATTTAGATCCAAACTGTTGCCAGGCCAGTCGAGGACCTCAATCCGATTATCCTGAAGCCATTTTGTCACCTTTCGTGACTTGTGACGGAGCTGAATCGCGCATGAAAAAGTCGCACCCATGAATAGCAAAAAAGTTTAACAAATGATCTTTCAGAACTTGAATGTACCGGCCACCACTGATCAAGTTCTTAGGAAGAAAGTAGAGGCCTCCCCTTCCCATTTCACCTGAGAAACACCCCCATACCATTACTGATTGTGGGTCCTTAACAGTCGGCACCGTGTAAGCAGGGTCACATCAACTACAGGAGGCAGGACGACGAACCTTAGCAGAACACACTTGGAACACTTGAACTGTACTTTCATCAGAAAACATAACTTTTCTCCACTTATCTGATGTCCAGTGTGCATACTTCTTGGCAAACTGAATGCGCTGCTTCTTCATGCAGTCAGTGAGAAGCAATTTCTTGGCTGCGGTGCGGCTTGGCAAACCCAGCTTCTTCTGCAAGCGGTGTTGGATAGTTCAAATTGAGACGTCTTGTAACAGCTGGGGATGCATTCTCTTCAATTTTGCTGCTGTCAGTCAAGGATTCTTGATTACTTCCCTCTTCAGAAGCGTATCTGTACCTCTGGAAGTTGTCCTCTTCTTTCCACAGCCATGCTTGTGCATGGCGTGGCAGGCTGCGCACTGCAGCAAGAATCTTCATGACGCTCGACTTTGCGTATCCAGTACGTTCACAAATCGTGTTGATAGGGACATTATCCTGCCTCCATGTAATGATATGGACTCTCTCATCCCTTGAGCAGTACAAACAGTAATGCATACGAAAAAAGAGGGAGGTGCAAGCTGGGAGCGACGGGAACATATACTCCCACTCTCGCTTCTGGCCAAGCACTGACATGCTGAATGTTTCACCACCTCCCGCCAACACCAGAGAAGTTGGCAGTTATTTCTTGCCCCAAAAATTCACTTGGTAGAGGCAGAAACACAAAGCAAATACAGACATCTCTCCCATAGCATTTCTGTGTGTAGGTCCTAAGTCAATTTGTGGTGGGTGTAATTCTTTGTTTCAGATGTGAATTACTGATGCATACATTCTCTCTTGACATGTCCATCAGTTCCCATCCATCCCTGGGACTGCAAAATGACTCATTTCATCATTCACAGGACCTGTGTCAACTCTTCCACCATCACATGCACTATATAATTCTGTTCCATGCCTTCTACTGTGTGCATGTCCAGTAATTAGAACCACCTTCACCTTATCAGTACTTGATATAATGCACCTTGAGATGATACATTTATAGTACTGTTATTTAAGTATGTTATTCATCAACAAACTGCAGCCCTCTTTACTCCACCCACACATGCTCATACATGACGGTGTTATGTGTAACACTTTCCCAGTCATTCACTTCATTCTCCATCTTCTTTGTCTTGCACTGTTCCATTACACTGTGCTCTTCTTCCTCTTGTGCTTTATTCTGTGCATCTTACTTCTGCATACCCTGTACTGTATACTAAACAAAGCTGCATAGTGCAGGTTGTGGCTGGAAAATAAATGCAAACTTAAAATACGGTATCAAGTTTATTACAAAATAAAAGAACGGGTTTCATTACTTATTGTATTATCTTACAATATGTACGCTACTTACCAGTACAGTATACAGAAGGGTTAAACTAGTTTTTGGTGATGACAGATGTAAATATACAAAACTATTTACAACACTTATTCATATCCTGAGTGTGTCACCACTTTACGACTCAGACTAGTACCAGCATAATATTGCATACTGGAAACATTACAAAATACTTATATGTACAGAATCCACACATTTTTAGGAATGTTTATATTTACAGGTACTGTACTGTTAAAAATGGAATAAAAGCAGTTGGATATGTAGATGATCAAAAGCTTCAAAAGTACCTTAATTCCATGGACAGATTATTAGCTACAAACTGTGTACTTGGTGGAAGTCTGCTGCATGAGACTGGGAAAGCATTTACGTGAGGGTGTTGCTATATCAGTTTTATATAATCAGCGTCTTTAATTTTATTTAATGACTTTATAGTTATTGCAAATCCCATGCATCATGAGTCTTTAATATACTGTAAAATATATTTAATATATAAAAGAAAAAATATATAAAATCACACACAACCCAGTATTTAATATACACCCCCCCCCCCATGACTTCCATGGGCATTGCAGAACCTTCTTAAAATTACCAGTTTAACATGTAAGCAAAAAGTGCAAAACTGTTGTCAAGTCCATATGTAACAGTTTAGAATATGGACTGTATTATCAACACTTAGAATGCAAAAATGTGGACAAGTTTCCAGTTTTTACAGTAATTTCTGAAGTATATTACGATGACAGAACATGTCTCATATTTTTCTATCATTGCTGACTACATACTGTAATGTTGGATTCAGACTGATCAATCTGACAGTTACAGGTTTTCAAGAAATAAGCATCATTAATTAGATGCATGTTCACACCTTCTCATGCTCAGCTCAGATAATACTGTACTGCAATAATTATCTTACCCTAGTGAGCACCATCTGGTGGAACAATTTTTATTAACCAGTCACAAAATGGCAACACATAATCCCAATGGTATGATATCAGATTTATTGTTTTAATCTGCAACAGTCACATAATTTAATTCACCTCAAGAAAGATCCCTTAGACTTGAAGCGAATAATGATGTTAATACAATGTATCTAAATATTACATTTGCAAAGTTACAACTTTTATTTCCTGCCTGGTGAAAGGAATTCTACTCTTTTAGGTTTTTATAATTTACTTACAGATCATGCAAACTATAGGAACATTTAAATATTACTGCTACCAGACATACTGTGGACACATATGCAGCATAGCTTTGTATCTGGTACACAGTATTATACAGCCATAATGTAACAGCATTGTCAGTATATCATAACCCTGTATAAATGTCAAGACAAAGTTGTGGTTTCCTAAAGCTGTCAATGTTATATGGCTGCTAATGCCAAGGTTCATTGTCCTAATACTATACATACATAAATTAACGAACACACAGCACTAACAATTACATGACTTGTAACAAACATTTTTACAGAAGGACAGCTTTTGGGCAAAGTAAAATATGGGACAGTGACCTTTTCACTTTTGGGAAAGAACCAAAATAATTTTATGAAGAAATGTATATATCACAGAAGATTGGTTCTCATAATAAACAGATCTTTACTACTTCCTTTTCCAACTTGTGGCATAAACATCTTTTTGGCTTTACAGTCCTGCCATGGCCTGTGAGACACATCCATTCAGGACTATATACCTGTACCATATATGATGAAATATTTGAAATAATTATAATCTTACAGGTGCAAATACCAGAGCACTCTAAAACTACCTTTTTCAAGAGTAGGTTAGAGTACACTCTGCTGACTGAATGGTCATGCATTTGTACCCACTCACTTGACCTAGGTTGGGAAAGGCATCTGAACACAGAGGGTTATATGCACCAAACAAAAATCCACTCCACTAGGGCAACCCTTTGCCTGTGCTACAACACATAAGTCTGCATCAGACTGTATGATTCAATGTACTGTACATTATTTTTACATTCCCTCTCTACCTTATAACTAGTACTATTATTTAGCTATCATATTTAGAGAGAGAAAAAAAGAAAACATTAACCTGCTTACTCCTTTGTTTTGATTACTCATTTACTTACGAAATTAATGTCCTCTTTCCGAACGATTTTTCTTCCACGTGAGCTGGTTCCAGCCATAAGCAGGATACTAGTTGGAATTGGTGTTGCATCAGCCCCAGTACTTAGGTTTTGGTAACTGTTGTCAACAACGAGTTTTTGAGGTCGGCGAAACTTTTTTCCTCTCACTGTTTTCTTAACAAGTTTGGTATACTGAGATTCCTTGCCTTTTGTGGGAAACTTAGGTGTATCTGGAACTTTCACAAATTTTGGTGTCTCTGGTACTCTGGTAAGCTTTGTTGTTGCATCTGTTCTTATAACTGCTGTTTTCAACTTAATTGCATGCTGCTGCAGTTGCTGCTTGGTTTTCTCTAAGGGTATGAGAGGGGAAGATGGACCTGGTAGTGGGCTTCCATCATCCAGATCCATATCAAAACTGGATTCCTGTAAGGGGGGAGGAGATCCATTAAAAATGTGCCAAATTACTTTCCTGAAAACACTCCATGCTGCTGTCCATCTTACTTGCCAACATGGTACTGGTAGTTCATAATTTTCTTTTAATATCTCCCAGGATATAAGCATTTCAGCATTGTAAACCAAAATACAATAGGACCTCATAAAAAGCAACCTTTAGTTTAGTGACTATGTTTCACAGCACTACCCTAAAACTCTCAAATTCACAGAAAGAAAGCTATCAGAATATCTGTCTACCTGTCTATGGCCAAGTGCTATAGAATATAGTTAAAAAAAAAAAATCTACTTTAGAACCAGCGGTGCACAAGTTTAGCAGCTGTTAATAATGTAGTTATCCTGCTGCTTCCTACCTAAGTGTGGTGTTACCTGAATCTGTTATTAGTGTGATCAATAACTAATGTTTCTGTCTCATGGGTGTTGGGGGGGGATAGTGCTTTGCCCCCCCCCCCACACACACACACATGAGACTTGAGATAAACCCAAATGTGAATACAGAGGTGGAAAGATGAGAAAACAGTAACAGAAAAAACACTGTTAAAATGCTCACTGCTGGGATGAAAACAGGTAATATTATGAAAAATTAACTGCTCAGAATGTGAATGTGCTCATTTCAAAAGAAAAAGTGAAATAAGGAAGTTTTTAGGTGTGGCTAGAAATTCTTCAGTGATGGTCGTGTGACCAAGAGTGTTCAGGAAGTTACACTATTTTTTACTTAGCCTAAAACTGCCTTTCTTCATCATGAATGCTTAATTGTAACATCATATTAAGACTAGAATATGATCCTGGTCATGAAGAAATGCAATGCAAAGAAATGCCATGCAAAATAAACTGTTAAGAACTTTGGGCCAGAAAAAAAGAAGGGTGCAAGAAACAGGTTTAATGGTATCACTGAACATTATCTAATGAAGTAGATCAACCACAAAGTGAAAGAATATGCAAGTGTTAATGGACCACAACTACAAGATCAGCTTGTTTATACAACAACTGCAGGATGCAGAACATCAGGAACCCTCCATCCTTTCTTGCTTTTGGAGGATGGCTTGCTAAATTCAAAGTGTGCTCTGGTGTTAATTATGGTGTACACACTACACATGACCCAAATGTTCAGAGGCTGGTGTTATGCATTTTTTTTTTTTTCTCATACAGCACTATACTGCTTTTAGGCAGGTAAAATGATGATTCATTTCGTTCATTCATCATCCAATCCAGTGTTGCCCCATGAGGAGCGTAGGAGACCGGGGCTAGGCAAGTTGGTCCTGACATTTAAGATGAGAGTAACCAGCCTCACTCGTCCCTAAGTCATTATGTAAGCAATAAACCCTAACCACCCCTTGAATATAAACCTGCACCAGCTGCGGCTGATTGGAGCACCTTAATTGCCCACTAAACCACCAGCTGCCATAATTTGGTTATATGGTTACCACCAAGTGTAGTAAATGGTTTCCTGGTGTATAGGAAACCATTTGGCTTGTCACTCAGTTTTGAGTCATCCATAGAGAGAAAGAAGAGGAAAGAATGAAGGAATAAAAGAGGAAGAAGGAAGAGAGGAATGGGTAGGCACCCAAGAACAGCAGTACACTGAGTGAATGGATGGTGAGTGCCCTCACCAATCACTGATTCTAAATAATAATCTATCTATCTATCTATTGCCAGACGCCTCAATCCTAAACGGGGTGGCCACAAACAAATCGCCTCCATGTCACTCTGTCCCCTGCCATTTCACTACCATGCTCCCAACTCACACCAACCTCTCTCATATACCTCTCCACTCCATCCCTCCATCTCATCCTCGGCCTCCCCATCCCTCTCGCCCCCTCCACCTCACTCAC
This sequence comes from Birgus latro, assembly GCA_018397915.1. Lineage (NCBI taxonomy): Eukaryota > Metazoa > Arthropoda > Malacostraca > Decapoda > Coenobitidae > Birgus > Birgus latro. The sequence goes on from JAGKTI010003802.1 coordinate 50,532, forward strand.
ATACACTCTCCTCGTCAGTCTTTCACTCTCCATCCTCTCCACATGCCCAAACCACCTTAACGTGTTTCTCCTAACACTTCCCATCACGTCCTCAACCACACCACAACGCTCCTTCACTTCCTCATTTGTTAGTCTGTCTCTCCATGTGACTCCACATGCTCCTCTCAAATAACTCATTTCCACTGCTCTCACTCTTGACTTCTTCACTTCCATATGTTAGAGTTGGTATCACAATACTGTCATGTAACAACTTTTTCACTTCCATGCTCACCTCCCTGTTTCTTATCACTGCTTTCAACGAACCAGCAACCTTCCTTCCCTGCTGTACCCTTTCGAGCACTTCACCCTCCACACTTCCATCCTTACTCATTACACTGCCCAAGTACTTAAATTCACTCACATTCTCCATTTCCTTCCCATCCAATCTCACTGTACACTCACTGGCTTCACTTTTCTCAAAGACCGTCACTTTACTCTTACCCACATTGACCTTTAGATTCCGTTTCTTACACACTCCCAAACTCATCTACCAAGCCTTGCAGCTCCCCTTCGTCTTCACTCAACAACACAGTATCATCTGCAAACAACAGTACAGGGAGTTTCCAAACACTGCCCTCTCTCACTAGGGCCGCTCCAACATCCACTGCCCGACCTTGAATCTCTTTTATAACCCCATCCACACACAGATTGAACAACCATGGAGACATGACACATCCTTGTTTCAATCCAACCTTCAAATGGAAAGATTCACTCAGTTTGCCATCCACACGCACTTCAGCCTTAGCACCCTCATACATACTCTTCACTGCCTTCAACAACCTCCCATACACTCCATATATTCTTAATAAATAATACAGTAAGACCTCACTATAACGGACTAATTGGGGCTCAGGCCAGTCCAAAATATGCGATTTTCCGATAAAAGCGACATCCAGACTTACCCCTGCTAATCCGGACTTTTTCCGATATATCAGACATTAGTCCGGATTGCATCAGTGGTTTTCACCACCATTGCAGTATTTTACTGTGTTATACCTTCACTACATTAATAAAATGGTATAATAATACTGTACTGTGTACTGAAAAACATGTCTTTTACTTGTCTTATTGTGGTGAACATAGCTGAAGTTGTCAGGCAGTCCGGAATGCTTTCTGGCTATATCGGACTTTTTCCGATATATAGGAGTTTAGTCCGGTAGCTCCTCAAGGCCGATAAAAGCGAATTCCGGTCTACTGAAGTCCGTTATATCGAGGTTTTACTGTAATAATAATAATAATAATAATAATCCAACCATCCATCATCCAATCCTATGTCACCCCATGAGGAGAGTAGGACCCTGGGGCTAGGCAAGTTGGTCCTGACATTTAAGATGAGAGTGACCAGCCTCACTCATCCCTGAGTGGCATTACGTGAGCAATAATCCCCAACCACCCCTTGGATATAAACCGTGTTCACCGGTTCAATCCGATTGGAGTGCCTTAATTACCCACTAAACCACCAGGTACCAAAATTTGGTGATATGGTTACCACCCAGCATAGTAAATGATTCCCTGGTGTACAGGAAACCATTTGGCTTGTCACTCAGTGTAGAGACACCCACAGGCAGAAGGAAGAGGAAAGAAAGAAAGACAGAAGAGCGAGTGTAAAGTCACCCGTAGGCAGAAGTACAAGGAAAGAATGAAGCAAAGAAGGATGGATGAAAGGAAAGGGCAGAAACCTGAGAGCAGCACTACATCGAGTGAGTGGATGGTGAGCACCCTCATCTACCACAAATAATAATAATAATGCAGTCGTAACTAATAAAAAACCGGACCTGAAGCGGTGACGTCTTCACTGTGGGTCTACCCCCCAGAGGCTGTCAAAGCAAATGAGGAGGACAGCATGGGGGCCAAACCACCGCAAACCCCCCAAGCCCCTCACGGGGCTTGAGAACCTGGGAGTGGCTTCAGTCGCCCGGGCAAGTACCACATCTCTCTACACAACAACACCATTTTTTCTACACCGAGAAATGGCTCCCCAGTGGTCATTTCTCGACGACCTCCTCTAGCTGGGAACATTGAGAGCAATCCTGGACCCACCAAAAAATACATGTGTCCTACATGCTCAAAACCTATCACCTCGAGCCAACAGACAAAGGGTTCAGTCCGGTGCAATTCCTGCAAGGACTGGACCCATTACACCTACACAATACTTGCATCCAGAAAGATTACACAAACACCTAGACCTGCTCCTTATGCTCCTTCCCCCCACCCACTAACCCTACTTCTACTTCCTCCACACCTCAGCCTAACCCATCAATCCTTCCAACACCATCCAATCCCCCATCCCCTCCCAACCTAATCCACCCCAACCCTTACATCCATCACAACCTTCTCCTACCCGTTCCCCTCCATCCACACCACCATCTTCCCTCCGTGCTGCAGCACCCAACAAACATCGCACACATCCTTAAATTAAACATAGATGGCCTAGACTGCAGTTGCTTAATCGGCAGAGAGGTGGCCTGCAGTCCCGACAGAGCCAAGTTCATATTCCTGCTGGGGCAGGGAACAGTTTAAGTATTTGAATTTCATTAAATCAGGCTTTACTGATCTACGAGAAGACCCGCTGACATGTCGTAAAAATACCCCCACTAATACCAATACACCAGTCCTGCATGAGACAGCCCTAGCATGTATTCATGTGGACGGTGCGTGTTAGCACCAAGATGGTGACATACAGAGGTGTATGATATGTAGGAGGACTGCTGGGCCTTGATAGGCTGTGAAGCCTATGCCCAGAGTCAGATAACCCCCCCCCCCAAAAAAAAAAAAAAAAACATACACACTGCCATCTTATATGAAACAAAACTATACACAACACAAAAAACACCTACTCTTCATAATTTCACCACCATCAGACAAGACCGGGCAGACGCCGGTGGCGGTGGACTCATCACCCTGGTACGCAAATCCATCAACTTTTAAGATACCAGTGCATACACAAAGTCACTTCTTCCCCCAAATGACACTACAACAGAAATACAATCAATTAAAATACTAACTGGTAACAAATCACACACAACAATCGCCAACATATACATTCCCCCCCAATCGTCCCCCACAGTACCACACAATTACTCTCCACAAATACACATCACTAACATACCCAACATCATCCTGGGTTGTGATTTCAACGCCAAGGCATTGGCCTGGCATGTCAACAACCCTGACAAAGAGTGCTGGCACTAGAAACCCAAACAGATCATCTTTTCATACTTAATAATCCCCACCAACATAACCATATCCCACACCAAGCCCTCTTCCTCCCATCATCCCCAGACATCACCTCCTGCTCCCCAAACCTTGCCTCCACAACATCCTGGAGAGTGGTCAGAACCCTTGGCTGTGACCACCTCCCAAACATCATCACTACCAAAACCAGAATCACTCCAGCTGGCCACAGACACACATACACTAATAGGAGTGTTCACAGTAAGGAGTGGTTACTAGATACCACCAGAATTTTTAATTTCTGATTTTATTTACAGGACAATGCATAATTCTTTCATACGGGTGTTTTTTCATGAAAATAAAATTACAAATTTTTCTCATTCATTTAAGGTGTGTTTGGCGCCTAATAATGAGGTTACAAGATACTTTGTGATGCTGTTCACAATTTTGTGGTGTTGGTTATATACGTTATATACGTCAAAGGATGAAGATTTATCAGTTTTTACACATATGTACGGATATTTATACTTTTATTAAAATACTTCCAGAGGTCACCAGCAAAGGTACTAATAGAAAAAAATAAGATTTTCATCAGACACTCAGGTTCCTACAGACAAAAGATCACAGGTGGCACAGGAACAAACCTGGCAAAGAATCTATGATTTATCTCTCAACTCAAATATGCTGAAATGTTTCACTGCCTGAGAAGCAAATAATAGTTAATATATGTCTAAAGTATTATTATTTACAGATTATATGCATATAACTGCTTATATTTCACCAATACCAAGCATTATAACCATTGCTGGAATCTGTTAATTATGAGGAAAATAACGAAGAGTGTGAGTGAGTAGCTTTTTTTTTTTTTTTTTTT
>JAGKTI010003803.1:0-54597 GCA_018397915.1 Birgus latro
GAGATTGTTAGGCGTGAGAGGGTTGAACTTGCAGGTGAGTCTCTTGAGTGTGTGGAGGAGTTTTGTTATTTGGGAGACATGTTATGTGCCGGAGGTGGGGCTGGAGTTAGCTCGGTTGCTAGAGTGAGAAGTGGTTGGAAGAAGTTCAGGGAGCTGTTGCCTCTCCTGACATTGAGAGGACTCTCCTTACGTGCTAAGGGGTCTTTGTATGCAGCATGTGTTAGGAGTGTGATGCTGTATGGTAGTGAGACCTGGGCAGTAAAGGAAGAAGATATTCGCAGGTTCAAACGTACAGAAATGACAATGATTAGGTGGATGTGCAGTGCGTCCCTGCGTGCAAGGCCTGGGGGGGCTGGGTTTACGATAGAAGAGTTGAGAGGTAGGATGGGACTGGAGTGTATTGGTGTTGTGATGAGGAGAGGTAGGCTGAGGTGGTTTGGACATGTGAAGAGGATGGGGGATGATAATTGGGTACAGAGGGTGAGAAGTGTTAATATTGGGGGAGGGGTTGGGAGGGGTAGACCGAGAAAGACATGGGACGAGGTCATTAAATGTGACTTAAGGGTTAAGGGACTGAATAGGGAGGCTGCCAGAGATCAAGCAGCGTGGAGAGCTGCCATTAGGTGACCAAGGCCGACACATGCAAGCATGTTGGAGCCTTCAAAAACGAAACGAAACGAAACGAGACTTAATAAATAACATAGAGCACCACAGCTCATTATCCCAAACAATCATAAAATATTTACAGTATTAGCCAATATCACAGCTTTATACAATGACCACATAATAATCTAATACGGCACAGAGGATGAACCTTGGAGATTCGAAAACTTCTCAGGCACACACACAGGCGCTGTTGCCACGTTAGCCATATCCCGCGACTAGGTGGTCCAGGTGGAACTCTTACCAACAATACAACACACTACACACTCTACCATACTGTATATTCCTCTCAAAGCACTCCCTGTTGAATGCTAATTTAACTACTACTACTGATCCTGGGAGAAATGTGGTTATAGGCTTGATTATTAGCTACACAATCATCACTTTCTAACAGGAAAACCACGTTACATGTAAATAAAGTCAAAGACCAAGCAAAGATTCTCACAATTTTATAAACCTTAATTCAAATCTTACATTAGATTTCTTTTTTTTCCAGCAGCTCCCAGCTACTGTTGGGGAGGAATTAGCTGACATCAGCACTTGGTTTAGCTTCCATTCCATGGAAAACATTACATCTGCCAGAGCCACCCTCAATACAGTACAGCCCCACGTTTTGCACCTAATTGGTTCCGTGAAAAGTACCATTAACCATGAAACCGCTAAAGTTGGGACACTGATCCTATGGGAAATTGGCTAATTGGTTCAGGGTCCCATGCCAACTCCCCCTAAAACCCATTTATGCAATGTAAAATTTACTGATCACACCTGAAAAGAAACCATACTCCATTTCACCAAGTTTGGCACCATCAGTGATGTCCTCAACGCCTGTAGCGTTGATGTAAATCCACAGCACTAGGTACACCTCTATGTATTACCTTGAGAACCAATATATAAAGGCAATACAAAAAGGTACATCCAGTTCTAAGAACATTTTTCAATGCTACAGGTGTTGAGGACATCACTGATGGTGCCAGACTCAGTGAAATGGAGTATAGTATTACCAGAAAGTACATAATAGTCAAGGAAACTCACTTGGAAGGCTGGAGTGAGGGGCATAATGGAAGGGATGGGGGTGTAATTTCTGAGGCAGGTGGTGAGGCTATTGTGCCCCGCCAGCTCTGGCACCTCCATCCTCCTCTGCCTCTGCTGCCTCCACCTCTCCACAAACATATCCATCCTTTGCTGCATCTCTTCTGTGGCAATGGCAGCGAACAAGTGACGATCACTTTCTGTGCGTGCGGTTTGTTTACATTTTCTTGCCACTAAAAAAGGGGTTTTCGCGAGAAACTCGGTGTGTGGGAATTTTTGCAGTCCATCGCTAACCATGAAACCGCGAATGAAGATGTTGGTAAACCTGGGGCTTTGCTGTACATGTTTTTTTTAGGAGTAAACAAGGTGTCATTTTTATGTAGCTACTGTACGTATGTTTCTATATATGTATGTACGTACACTACATATGCATGTGATAATCTACTGTTACAGTGGGCTGTGTGTGTGATCTGGGTAGTTTCAGGCCTGTTAGAGGTGTGTCTCAATTTGGTTTTACCCAGCAGGCGGTTGTCTACCAAAATACAGATTATTAAGCCCTCTCTGGTCTGTGACTGGACATTTTTAAATGTTATAGCCTACAACTGACAATGTCCAGATTAGGACTGAAAGATGCCCAGGTTAAGACCAAAGGATGTCCAGATTAGGACTGAAAGAAACCCAGGTTAAGACCAAAGGATGTCCAGATGTTCTCATAACACGTTCTACCACATCCACACCCACAGCACAATGCTTCTTGACTTCCTCATTTGTCAGTTTGTCTCTCCATGTGACTCAACATGCTCCTCTCAAATAGCTCATTTCCCCTGCTCTCACTCTTGACTTATGTCCCTCTAACAAGGTCCAAGCTTCATTTCCATTAGTTAGAAAATGGTATCACAATACTGTCATGCAGTAAGTTCCATGCTCACTTCCCAGTTTCTTATCACTGCTTTCAAAGAACCAGCAACCTTTCTTCCTTGTTGTACCCTTTCAAGCACTTCACTCTCTAAACTTCCATCCTTACTCATCACATTACCCAACTGCTTAAAAGCACTCACATTCTCCATTTCCTCCTCATCCAACCTCACTGTCCATTCAGTGACTTCATTTCTCTCAAAGACCATAACTTTACTCTTCCCTACATTCACCTTTATATTCCATTTCTTACACACTCTCCCAAACTCATTCACCAAGCCTTGCACTTCCCCTTTGTCTTCACTTAACAATAGTATCATCTGCAAACAACAGTACAGGGAGTTTCCAAACACTGCCCTCTCTCACTGGACCACTCAAACATCCACTCCCCTACCTTCTCCAAACCAACTCAACAAAATAAAGATCTCCTTTCTTTCTTGTAGCTGAGGTATATTTTTCCTGAAGCTACCGAACAACAAATATAGCATCAGTGGTCCCTTTCCTGGCATAAACCCAAACTGCATCTCATCAATATTCACTTCCTCTAATCATACCTTTTAGAACTCACTCCAATACCTTCATTAACTGGTCCAAAAGTTTTAAGCCTCTGTAATTTCCTCTTTCCACAGCATCACCCTTCCCATTGTACACAATTACAATCACATTCTTCAGCCAATCATCTGGGACAATACACACATATACATTATCATTTATCAAATCAATAGATAATCCCACTCTTACAGTATATTTTCTGAGGCCTTCAACATTTCAGTAGTCAACCCAGACACACCTGCTGCCTTCCCCACCTGCTTCCTGCCTAATGCTCTGCTCCCAGTAGCAGCATCAACCAAAGGCCAAGGGCTAAACAATGGATCCCCTGACTCTAAACCTTCTCTGTTCCAGTCAAACTCATCATTCAGCAATTGGTTATAATGCTCTCTTCAAGCATCTTCAATATCCTTTCTGTTCACCACTACCTTTCCTTCATCATCCATCATGCACTACTCACCTATGATATCCTTGTTTCCAACTTCATCTGATTTGCCACCTTAAATAACATATTCTTCCTTTCCACACTAATTAGGTTATCCAATAAAGGTAGATGACCATCATCCACTCACTTGATGTAATGCTGCCTATTTCTTTCTTCACCTTTGTCATTCTTTTACTGTGTCTGCCCTCCTCTCTTCCTGTGTCCATCATCTTTCTTGTCATTTTTTTTACTCTTCCTTCCTTTTCAGGTATCTTTCCATTGAGGTATGATGGTTCCTGTAAGCCAGGAAACCATTTACAATGCAGAGTTATGACCATATAACCAACCCGTACATGTTCCCTACGTGTCAACAAGTGGTTTGGTGGACGGTTAGTGTCCTCCCTGTAAAACCACTAGCTCCATAACTCAAAGACCAACAGCCACCCCTTATGGGATTATGGCGTCTGGCTATAGGTAGACAGATGGACAGAAAAAGTCTCTGAGACTCAGATTTCGCCCTGTACAGTATAACTCTTTTCTACCTCTACGCTTGGCAGCCAAGTATTCCTCTTTGTTATCGCCCCTTATCCACTCCCAGAAAAGCTTTCTTTTCTCCTTAGTTGCAGCTTGTACAACCTCATAACACCACCATGATACTATATGTTTTGGAGGGCCTTTTGTCCATCCATATATTGAATCAGTACCCTCTGGAGATTGTTCTTAAGAGCTCTGTACTGTTCATTAACATCTGTCTCAACAGCTCCCTGTTCAGCGACCACTCTACTCATCTCAAATAGAAGGCATCCGTCATTGTTTGTTTTTTCAATTTAAACATTTTTCTCCTAGGTGCATACCGGTAGGTCCTCTTCTTCACCACCTGCTTCTTAAAATGCCTATCTATCTATTTACAGCCAGACACCATAATCCCATAAGGGGTGGCCGTTTGACTCTGCGTTACCTGTTTTACGGGATGGGGCACCAACCCTCTGCCAACCCACTTGGTGATAAGCAGGAAACACGTATGGGTTGGTTATATGGTTACCACCCAGAGCTGTAAATGGTTTCTTGGTTTACAGGAAACCATTAGGCTTGTCGCTCAGTGTAAAGGTACCTGAAAAAGAAAAAAGAGCAATAAAAAATAATAGGAAATATGGGAGAAATTGGAAAAGAAGAGGGCAGACACAAGAAAAGAATGATAAGAGTGAAGGAAGAAGTAGTGTAGTCAGCGCTACATCAAGGTAAAACCTGTGCCAAAACAGTATAGTGCATTAAACCCCCCACGGCCGCTCACGTACTATTACGGGCGTATACGGCAGGGCAGCTGACATAGTATTACATGTTCATATTTCCCGCGGTTTTGTATAATGGTGCGGAAACTATAGGCTGTATGGAAAACACTCGGATACTCCCAGCCACACTCCTGCCTGCTGTGACTGACCAGTCTGCCTTGAGGAGTCTCAGTCATTGTCATGCAATTGTTATGGATAGTCAGTGGCCTCCAACCTCTCATGCCTGCTCCCCTCCACCATCCAGCTAGATAAGAGTAAGTATTATACATGCATTAGCTACTTTCTTTTTCATAACATACCCTAGAATATTTATGAGGTTAAAACGATTTTCGAGATACTTTACTTTCCTCGCAATATGCCTGTCTGTGAGTTACACTACGCAACTTTTTTGCCCGCAGTGGAGGGGTTCAGAGAGTCCATCACACAACCATGCAATGGCAAAGGTGGGGATGATCATAAGCTTTACATACATCCCACAGGACACATCCATTAAAATAAGATTCAGGTTAACAAATCAACACTTGGCAATTAAAACACTTCAAATTCCATGAAATCTATGATACATACTGTATGAAGTACAATAATGAAACCCCCTATTTATTAATACAGCATTTACAAAAAACAAACAGTAAACATATGCTTTACTTCAAGCAGCAGATGACCTTACCAAATTATTTTTTCTTCTTGATGGTTGTTTCTATTTTTCTGGTTATTTCTGGGGTGGTAAATGAATGTTCAACACTAAATTTCGGTTCTACTATTGTTTCAACCGCTAACGGAATTCAATATTATTTTGTTCGTCAACAGACAGTTCTCTCAATGACAAGAATTTTGAGTACCAACACTTACCACCGCAATGCATTAATAATGGAAATACAGAATTACAGTATTTTAATTTTCTGAAATTTGGGTCAGAAGGTGGTCTCACGGCCAGATCTGGTAAGTAATGAGTGCGTGCATACACTGGTTTCCACCGCACTTTACAGGAATAGAGCGGCGGCCAATCAGCGAGCTGATGTCAAGGGCGGTCATTCTGAATGAATCATGGAGTATGGCCAACGAGCGACCTCAATGCAATTTCCTTTGTTTTAGGTCAATCATTTCAAACCTATTTTCGCTAATTAGGCCTAGGAGGGCATTCAAATTAATTTGAATTTAGTCTAGCTATGGCAACCATCCAGTGCTCTTGCTCGATATGTGACTATGGATTTTACAAAGATAATGTAAAGTTTTTAAAAAATGACAATGATTCTATTAGATTTCAAAGAGATCACAGCCTTCTACTGAGAAGCATGCAGTGTCTCGAGTGTAGAAAACAGTGCCACCATAGAGTAGGTCGACATCAATGAGTCTGTAACAGGCCTCGTGCAGTCCCAAAGACCAAACGCAAAAATTTTTGCAAGTACTGTACGTCGTTTCAAATTACAAGGGTAGAATATTAGAAGGAGCCCATTTGCGACCATATAAACTTCTCCTCTGTGTTAATGAGTGGCTGCAAAAACAATTCTGTCATAAGCCAGTAACCTCCAGGCTCAACTTATCTCCGAACACGAGCATGGACTGGCAGAGTTTTTGCTCTTAAGTAGTTGAGCTGTGGCGTGAAGGTCAGGAACCCATCGGTGGTTACCGTACAATTGTGGAAATTGATGAGACTATCTTCAAGAGGAAGAACAAGTGCGGTCATCGACTCAGCAGTGTGTGGCTGTTTGGGGGAATTGAAAGAGTGTTGAAAAAGTTCTTTGTTGTGCCTCTGATTAAGGAAAATCAGACTCCGGGGGCAGACACTTTGATTCCCCTAATCAAGAAATTTGTTCGTGGAGGAAGTGTGGTAGTGAGCGACAGGTGGAAGGTGGATATCTCGCGGGCATGCGAGGACTATACACACTGGGTGATAAATCACAAAAAACATTTTGTCGACCCAGTGAAGCCTGAAATCCATACACAAAACATTGAACGGCTGTGGTAAGATTTGAAGGAGTGGACGAAGCATCTGGGAATGAAAACCGAGTACTTCCGTCAGTATTTCACCAGATATTTATTCCTAAAGGAGAATACCACTGCAACACTCCACCGTTTCTTCAATACTACAGCCCGTCTTTACAATTCACATGAGCAAGCAAACAGCCAGTGAAATAAGGTTAGTTCAGTTGATACAGCACAGCCTATATGTCATATAGGTTTGGATAGGTTAGGTTGAGTTACAAAGATTTGGTTAGGTTAGGTTAGGTTAATGATAACAAACACATTAATTCAAACAGTTGATTATTTCTTTTAGCTATTTTAGTGATTTCTGTAATATTTTTTTGGCCAATTAGACCTACATCGGAAAATGACCGTTTCAGGAGGACTGAAATGCAGGAGGGGAGGGGGGCAAAAACTGGCAAACGAGTAATTTGCGTTAACATTTACATTCGCTGTCGTACAGAGAACACTAAAATCATTAGGTTTGTGAAAAGAAAAAAAAAATGAGGTTGGGGACTTGAACAATAATTTTACCTACATTTCATTCTATTCTGATTTTAGCCATTGTATGTTCCATCCACACTGTCCCTGTTTGTTTCTTAAGTATAATGGCTGATGCTTACTCCAGTATGTGTAAATCTACCAAAACTGTTGTTGGTGTCCTGGTTGCCTTTTAGTAACTCTTCCTAATATTATTACCTGGTAAACCAAACTAACCCAACAATTTAACCTACCCTAACAACCAAGATTTAAGAATTGGTAAGTCTGTCATTAAGCCCGTGAAATAAAAAAAACATGATCAGAGATATAGAGTCAAAAGTAAACAGCATTTACACCCATAAAATTAGTAAAATGACGGCAAATGAAGCACAGAAAGTACCATAAATGCAAAAGTAAATGAATTTGGATAGATTTGATTGTCTCTTACATTATGCCTGGGAAAAAAAAATGTCAGTGAGGCATAATGAGCATTATGACGAATATGGGAAAAAAGTAAATGTTTAACTATCTATCTATTGCCAGACGCCTCAATCCCGAACGGGGTGGCCACAAACAAATCGCCTCCATGTCACTCTGTCCCCTGCCATTTCACTACCACGCTCCCAACTCACACCCCCCTCTCTCATATACCTCTCCACTCCATCCCTCAATCTCATCCTCGGCCTCCCCCTCCCTCTCGCCCCCTCCACCTCACTCACATACACTCTCCTCATCAATCTTTCACTCTCCATCCTCTCCACATGCCCAAACCACCTTAACGTGTTTCTCCTAACGCTTCCCATCACATCCTCAACCACACCACAACGCTCCATCACTTCCTCATTTGATAGTCTGTCTCTCCATGTGACTCCACATGCTCCTCTCAAATAACTCATTTCCACTACTCTCACTCTTGACTTCTGTCCTTCCAACAGTGTCCAAGCTTCTCTTCCATATGTCAGAGTTGGTATCACAATACTGTCATGTAACAACTTTTTCACTTCCATGCTCACCTCCCTGTTTCTTATCACTGCTTTCAACGAACCAGCAACCTTCCTTCCCTGCTGCACCCTTTCGAGCACTTCACCCTCCAGACTACCATCCTTACTCATCACACTGCCCAAGTACTTAAATTCACTCACATTCTCCATATCCTTCCCATCCAATCTCACTGTACACTCACTGGCTTCACTTCTCTCGAAGACCATCACTTTACTCTTCCCCACATTCACCTTTAGATTCCGTTTCTTACACACTTTCCCAAACTCATCTACCAAGCCTCGCAGCTCCCCTTCATCTTCACTCAACAACACAGTATCATCTGCAAACAACAGTACAGGGAGTTTCCACACACTGCCCTCTCTCACTAGGGCCACTCCAACATCCACTGCCCAACCTTGTATCTCTTTTATAACCCCGTCCATATACAGATTGAACAACCATGGAGTCATGACACATCCTTGTTTCAATCCAACCTTCAAATGGAAAGATTCACTCAGTTTGCCATCCACACGCACTGCAGCCTTAGCACCCTCATACATACTCTTCACTGCCTTCAACAACTTCCCATCCACTCCATATATTCTTAATACCTTCCACAAACCTTGTCTATCCACCCTGTCATATGCTTTCTCCACATCCATGAAGGCTGCATACAACTTCTTGCCCTTCTCTAGAAACTTTTCCACTAAGGATCTAAGAATGAATATCTGGTCTACACAACCTCTTCCCTTCCTAAAACCTCCTTGTTCTTCTCCAACTAATTCCTCAGTAATTTCCCTAACTCTGTCAATAAGTATCCTACCATATATTTTTCCTATTACACTGAGAAGGCAAATGCCCCTATGATTACCACACACTGCTTTTTCCCCTTTTCCTTTGTACAGAGGAATAATTATACCTGACTTCATCCTCCAGGACTCTACCCTCCTCCCAAGCCAAACTGCACACCTTCCACATCCATTCTATTACTATCTCTCCCCCATGCTTCAGCATTTCACCACACACTTCATCAATTCCTGGGGCTTTCCCCATTTTAACTTTCTTCATTGCTTCCACCACTTCCATCCTGGTGATTTCTTCCTCTCTTCTCACAACCCTCCCTCTCCCCACCATTCCCCAGCCACTTATACTTGCATTACTTTCATTCTCTATGTTCAACAGTTCATTAAAGTGTTCTCTCCATCTGTTTACTTTTTTTCCCTTCTCCACTAGTAATCTACCAATTTTATCTTTCACACCCCCACTGACTTCGTTGGCACCCTGTCTAGCTCTCTTTACCTCCTTCCAGAACATTTTCTTACATTCCCTCCACTTTGCACTCAAATTCCTTCCAAACTCCTCATCCACTCTCTTCTTACTCTCTCTTACTAATCTTTTCACCTCTCTCCTCCTCACTACATATAACTCTCTCGTCTGTCTCTCAGCTTCTTCGTTGCCCCTGTTCCTCATCCACTCATTATAAGCTTTCTTCTTTTGTGCCACAGCCTCTCTCACCTCTTCAGTCCACCATGCTGTTTCCTGAACCCCTTTTCGTCTTCTCTTCACCCCACACACTACCTCACATGCTGCACAGATTTCTTCTGTGAATACCTTGCACACGCCCTCCACGTCCCCCATCTGCTCCAATCTATATTTACCCAATCGCTCCTCCACTTCCCTTCTATATTCAGCCTTTATTCCAGCCTCTTGTAACTTTTCTACCCTCCTTGTAACACATACTTCCTCCTGTCTTTCCCTTCTTCTCTTCCTCCATCTTGTTTGGACTCTGATTCTGGCCACCACCATGTGGTGGTCAGAAAGTCCACTTCCCCAACCTCTATATACTCTTGCATCCATTATACATCTTCTCATCCTTTCATCCACACACACAGTCAATCATTGCCTTCCATTCATTCATTCCCCGGTCCTCTCTTCTCACCACTCGCCATGTATACCTATGGATCATTTTGTGCCTGAAAAGAGTATTAACTACCACCAACCCCCTCCCAGCACAAATGTCCACTAAAGCACTGCCATTCTCATCCATCTCTGCAGGCACACCCCACTCACCAACCACTCCATCCACCTTCTCATTCCCTACTTTTCCATTCATATCTCCAATCAGAAACACTCTCTCATTCCTTTCAAACTTTTCCAAGCAGGCTTCCACATTTGTCCAAAACTCTTCTCTCACTCTACTTACACGATCTTGCGTTGGCGCATACACGCACACAATTGCCCACATTTGTAGTCCAACTTTCACTCTTACCCACACAATCCTTGACCCAAATGATCCATACTCTCTTACATTCTCCTTCCACCTGTTGCTCACAACAATACACACTCCCTCTTTCGCCCTCTCATTCTCACCCACTCCTGCGCATATACCCCACCCATATTCCCATTCTCTCACACTCTCACCTCGCCATTTAGTTTCAGTTATTCCACATATATCCACTTTCGCACTCTCAAGCACCTGTACAATCTCTCTCTCTTTCACCTCATCATTCATACCCCTCACATTCCAGGTCGCAATCTTTATCTCGTCCTTTGTCCAGTCCTTTGTCGTCAACTTTTGGTCAGTCCTGGTCTGAGGCTTGCTGTTCGTATTTTTAGTTAGTTGTTTTTACGGGGTGGGGCACTAACCCACAACCAACCCTTTTAGTTGCCTCTTACGACAAGCAGGGATACTGGGGGAGAATTCTTGAAAAAAACCCCTACCCCCAGGGGTAGGAATGGGAATTGAATTGATCAGGCCTTTTTTATGCCTAAAGTAACATTACTAAACATAGAAAAAAAACACTATATATGCTAATCTAGAAAAAAAATAACCAAGGATACTCTCAACACGTCATTCCAACTGGAAATTTTGAAATACAGTGCATCACTATCGTCAAAAGGTATATTAATCTAATCTGTCACTACTACTTCCAATTCTGGGTTATTCATATTAATAGGTGCAAAAATACCTCGGCATCCTACTTTTTATCCAACACTTTTCATGCTAGTGGTGAAAGCAAGATCGACGTTCACCCGGTTCACAAGAACCTACCCATGCTTCATAGATTTACTTGTCAACTAATCATAACAAACAGGATTATATACTGATTAAAACGATTACATAATTTCGTGCTTAACGCACCGAGTACTTTTACCTCAAGAAACGGAAATAACAACATTCATGACATACCTTCACAGAGACGTTACTTAAAACCAAAGCAGTAAAGCATGACTTCCTTTCTTCGCTACATTTACCGTTTTAACTGCACCGTGGGAATCTTTTCACGCTCGTACATATGCACTGAAGTAAAATAAAATTGCAACTACTGCCATTATTGCCAATTATATCCAGTGACGAAAACCCCCAACCATAGACGCACCCTGGTAAATACGAGCTTACACACACACAGTGTAAACAAGGATTTTTTTCTTTGAAAAATATGCTTATATAGGATATGTTTAAGGATATTGAAATAAACAAATACATTATTTAACATATCAGTCAATATGCATTATTCTGTATATATTAGGTAAAGTCCAGTAACTTTATTAAGTCTGTTCTCCTCCAACAAATGTTTGTAGTCATTAACCCTTTCATTATCGTGACGTATTAGTCCCCCACCCACGAAGGTATGAAAGACCCCCCCCCCCCAGGAGGAAACAACAGGAAGACTGAGAAGGAGCGCGCGGAATCAGGACCACAGGGATTATCTCCCCCACAACCCTACGCCCCTCTCGCTCGCAACCAATACCAACCAGGGTGACCAGATTTAGCATAATTATGCTAATTTTAGCATATTTTTCCAGGAAATTGTGTGTTTAGCATAAAATTTAGCATGTTATCAAATCTAGCATATTTTTAGCATAATCTAATAAGCTTAGGACAATTTTTAGCATGATTATAATAACTTACCACTCGTGGCTAGCGGTAGTTTCTGGATTGAAGACCAGGATACATGTTTGATATATGATTAATGGTAACTGTGAAAGTCCATACTTTTAACGATCCTAGAGCAGGAAATCACGGGCTTTGGAGGAGGGTAGACGTGTACTGTACAAGTCCACAGGCGCTGGGCCAGGGACCCAGGGTGGCGCCGTGTCTGACTAAAGTCAGTTATTCAGTTGAGTCTGTGGATGCCGTCTGTTCAGGCTGCGGCAGGTTCAGTGCCCATCATTTCTCTACTGCTTCAGTGCCTCCTGTAGGTTGCAGTGCTTAAGTGCGAAGTGTGGTAGGAAGTTTCAGCTTATGTTACAAATATTTGTCAAATAAACTTTTAGAACCTGAGTAATTATTTATTTTAATGTTCTTCTTTCATAATTATAAGAATGCATACTGTATACAGTTAAAAATGTAGAAATAATACTATATTAATCATAAAATATAACAGAAACCGAACGTATTAAGAGAAACAAAAGATTTAGCATTATTTTTGCCAATCTAGCATAATTTCAGTCGCTGTCTAGCATATTCCCTCTAGAGAAATCTGGTCGCCCTAATACCAACCTGAGTGCGCAGTAACAGCGCACTACGCTCCAGCCAGGTCAGTGCTCCTTAGGTTCAGGATGGGGCTAGTTCCGTGGCCCCAGACAGCACCTTGGTGATGGCCACCAGCTGCAGCAGGGGTTGAGAAGGCCACCTGCTGCTCTGCAGCTGCTATCCTCCCTCAGCAGGATCGAGTAACGGCCACCAGCTGTACCTGGGGGGAGACGGCCACCAGCCACTCCCTGTTAATTAGTTCTCCCAGAGACAGGGTTACAGTGACAGCCACTAGCCGCACCAGCAGGCAGGTGACAGCCACCAGCCACACCTCAACTGCCTCCTCAAGAGGGGACAGCAACTTGGTGGTAGCCACTAGCCGAACTGGCAGGAGGGTGACGGTCACCAGCCACATTACTCCTGCGTCCCCCCTGAGGAACAGGACTCAGGTGACGGCCACAAGTCGCACCAGTAGGCAGCTGACGGCCACTAGCTGCACCTTGTCTGCCGATCTGCAGGGAAGGAAGGCCTTGGTGACGCCACTAGCCGCATCGGCAGCCCAGTGACAGCCATTTGCCGCATCGGCAGTCCAGTGACAGCCATTTGCCGCATCGGCAGCCCAGTGACAGCCATTTGCCGCATTAGGGGTGCAGTCTCCTTGGGGCACGACACCTCAGTGACAGCCACTAGCCACACTGGCAGGTGTGTGACGGTCACCAACTGCATTCCACTCGCAGTCCGTCAGGAGCACAGGAACCCAGTAACGGCAACTAGCTGCACTGGGCAGGAGACAGCCACTCGCCATTCTGTGCCCGCTGTTCTAGGGAATTTAGCAATGGCCAGCAGCCACGCCAAGGAGGGAACAGCCACGTGCCACCCCTTAGCCCCTACCCCTTTGCCTTCCCCCTTCGAGGATTTCCCTTGCTCACCCACCTCCACCTGCGGCAGAGCGGGATGCCTCACCCTCACTCCACTCAGAGACCCTTCTCTGGAGGAGCAACCCCTAGAGGAGGTCTGGCAGGGCCCCGTGGTATTCCCTGGGGTACGAGCCTTACAACCTGCACCCTTGAGACACCAACCCCTGATGGACTCCTCACGAGGAGGACGCCGCCGATCCCACTGGACGAAGGCCCTGCCAGTGAGAGACCACAGCCCTTGGACCCACCGGGACAGCCCTAGGACACCAGGGCGAGACCTCCCCAACCCCGCCAATGTCCTGCTCGACAGAGTGGATGCAGACAAGTGTGCCCACTCTCCCTGTTCGGGTCCAGCCCAGAGGCCCAACCTTAAGGCCCCCTCAGCGACGGACACCTACCTCACCATGGTGCCCCACAGCCAATCCCGGACAACCCGACCCTCAGTAGTAGTCCCGTATCACTGGACGAAGGCTGCCTCACCTGATGGGACCTCCACAACACCAGGCTGGCACCTGCAGCAGCCCAAGCCTACGCCACCCCAGCAGTAGTCCCATGTCACCGCACAAAGGCCGCCTCGCCATGTGGGACCTCCACGACACCAGCCGGCACCTGTAGCAGCCCAAGGCTATGCCACCCATCCCAGAGTCCTCCGATCCTGTCTATAGTGCTTTTTATTTTTTTATTATTATTTTTTTTATGTGTCCGACTCTGGGCATAGGCTTCACAGCCGGCTATCAAGGCCCAACAGTCCTCCTACATACCATACACCTCTACATGTCACCGCTTCGGCGCTAACACCCACCGTCCACATTGAATACTGGCTAGGGCTGTCTCATACTGGACTGGTGTATTGGTATTAGTGTAATGAAGGAAAATTATTGTAATGTCCCCTTATTCAGATAATCATTTTTATTGAAAGTAACAGCTTTCTGAGAGACAAAGAGGCCGCATTACGCCATGTTTATCCGCATTAAGTAGTCACCTGTGTATATAGTATCGTACATTTAAAATGGTGTACCATAGATTTTTACGTCAACTGTGATACTAGTGAACAGAGTTAGTGTAGAAATGATGTATTTAGTTGGAAAGTAACGTATTGTTAATAAGGTTAGGAAAATAATTTGAAAGCAGCGCCGAACGCCGATGTTTTGAGAGTCAGAATTGAGCTGTGGTGCTAGGCAGACGTGTTTTCGAGAGATGTCCATATTTCTTCCCTTTCGTGCTGAGGAGTTTAGAGATGGGGAGTGTCCTGCGAGTTTGCTGAAGAGTTTGGGAGGTGGAGAGTGTCCTAGGAGTATAGCTGTGTCGCTAATTAATGCAGGGTCGGAGGACAACAGGATTTCTGTGTTGGAGGTTAGCCATGGCGAAGCGCTGGGACTTTCATCATCAATTGGTGGGTAACATGTGCTCTCCGTATAACACCCAGACGCCTACTCATACTCAGTTTTGAGAAGTTAAGTGAAGCCTTGATTATCAAACCAACTGTGTGAATTTTTTGGGTCCCAACCTACTTGAAACAGAAATAACTAAGCGAGAATACACACGGGTGTTAAAAAGCCGTTCGGACCGTTGAGTGAGAAACTTTCAAATTTAGAGAATGTTCTGGTAAAGATTGTGGCACTGTACTATTCTTTCAGTTTCGTCATTATCTTGAAATGTGAGGAAAAGGGAAGGTGTATATCTCTCAGTTATATTTAAGGTATATTTCTCTCAGTTAAATATATATAAGGTATATTTCTCTCAATTATATATATACTGTATAAGGTATCTCTCAATCATATAAGGTAAATCTGTGAAGTGAATAACAGATCACTGGAAGTATGTTTTTCTTTTGTTGAGGATTGTGAAATGCTTGATCTCTATTTTGGAGTATTAACTGTGATTTGAGTAACCTTTTCACTGGCATCCGCCTATAGTCAACTTTGATATAAGAATTTTTCAATAGAATGACTAATCTTAGATATCTGTGTAAGCAGGGGGCCGAAATTTAAAATAGTGTTTGTTTATGTGTTACCCCCATGGTCATATCCATGCTCTGTTATATCTTGGAAGGGAACCTTTATGTCAGTGAGGGTTGGTGTTAGAGGTTTATAACATGGTTTATCAAGAGTACGCCCAGAGGGTGGTGTGTTGATTGTAATTGAAATGATTTTCTGGTATATTTAGAATGTTAATACCTGATCTGACTCGTCCCTAACGAAGTGGTGTCATATAATATTTTGTCCAACCAAGTGTGAACCAGTCACTATTGAAATTCTTTTCCATTCTTGCATTTTATTTGAGTTTTTGGAGCATGTAATAAAATCCTTGTAATCCTGAATTCACACTGGTCTTCTCCCTTCTCCTGCTCATGAAGACTGTACATGACTTTTTGGTAATAATGGTACAATATTTTTGTTGAGAGTGTACTGAGGTAATTCACACAGAGGAGAGAACTAGTGAAGAGGAGACTACTCATGTTCCATCGAAATCCAGTGGACCGAGATTCTCATGATATATGCAGTAAGTATCAAAGTCCACACTTATCCCCATCCTGTTACAGGCCTACGGCTGCTCAGGCCACTCGCTACCCTTGTTCTACCCCTATTGTCCCGAGCATAACCCGTAGGCTGATCCCAAGAAAATGTAATGTTAATTCTAAGTCTTCTTAGTCCAGTTTACCCATCACAAGGTTGGTGGCTTATTCTGTTTTAAAATTATATTTGTTTCTCATCATATATTGATGGCAGACAGTTATAGAAAATTCAAAATTAAATCAACATTGTTATTTTCTCAATACATATTGTATTTTCTGCAATACATTAGCGGGGGTAATTTTACGACATGTCGGGGGGTCTTCTGGTAGATCAGTAAAGCTTGGTTTAACGAAATTCAAATCCTTAAACTGTTCCCTGCGCCAGCGAGGATTTGGACTTGGGTCTGTCGGGACTGCCTACTCTATAGTGTATTGTGTGTCGTATTGTCTAGTACTGTATTCAGTTGTATTCAAATAAGGTAATATACATGTAAGGTTGGTTGCCCAGAGTTTTTATGCCCTGTTCCTTGAGTTGCTGTAATACTAACCTGGTCTAGAAAGAGGACCCCACTCTTAAGCACTGTGTTTAACCCGCCGAGTCCCACTGACGTACGATGCACGGTCGCTACTTTTTCCGCGGACAGACCCA
This sequence comes from Birgus latro, assembly GCA_018397915.1. NCBI lineage: Eukaryota > Metazoa > Arthropoda > Malacostraca > Decapoda > Coenobitidae > Birgus > Birgus latro. Next base: position 16,851 of record JAGKTI010003803.1, read on the forward strand.
CTGACGTGCATCGTACATCACTCAATTGCTAGGCCCATTGTGTGCACATTTTTCGACATTCGCAGGTGATTTTTGGTAGGCATATGTGGGAGACCTTCCTCTACCTGCTGTCAAGCAGGATTACTGCCTGGCCCCACATAACCCCCCTCCCCACCTCCCCCTCACACTGGGCAATTCGCCTGTTAGCAGTAACCTGGCAAGTAAAATTATGTTGCCCCACTGTCTCTCCAATGACGAAATTCACGGTGAAAGTGATTCCTGAGGTGGAGGACAAAGAAGCTAAAGGTAGAAACAAACAGAAGTGATGAGGTGGTAATGTCGTAAAGGAAGGTGCCATATACTGGGGTTTTGGGTGGGTGAAAAATGCTTTTATCACCTATATTATTGTGTGAAAACCAATATAGACTTGTACTACACATAAAATTTGTATCAAATAAATAAATAAGTAATTCAAAGTGGCTTGAATTAGTTAACCCTTCCATAGTTTGTTTTCTTTAGCCAGGTACCCTGAAAAAGAAGGAAAATGTAAGGTTGAATGACACCGGTATCAACATTTTTAAGCTCAGGAGAGCGAGTTCTCTTTGAATTTTCGATATTTCTCACCAAACGCGGAGGTTTTAGCCAAAAAACAAAAAGTCGAAAGTCGGTCGGGATATAGGGGTAGGCTGGGTAAAAAAAACGGTTGGGACTGGGCGGGTTAATCTGCCGAGTCCCACCGACGTACGATGCACATCACTACTTTTTGTCACACTGAGACCCACCAATGTGCATTGTACGTCACTCAGTTGCAAGGCCCGTCGTGTACACATTTTTCAAGATACGTGGGTAGTTTTTGGTAGGCATATGTGGGAGACCTTTCTCTGCCTGCTGTCAAGCAGGGATACTGCCTGGCCCCACCTGAACCCCCATCCCCCCCCACACTCAGCAATTCACCTGTTAGCAGTAACCTGGCCAGTAGAGACATGTTGCCCCACAGTCTCTCCAATGACGAAATTCACGGTGAAAGTGATTCATGAGGTGGAGGACAAAGAAATAAAGAAGCTAGAGCAAGAAACAAACAGAAGTGAGGTGGTAATGTCGTAAAGGAAGGTGCCATATGTGGATGTGTTTGGTGACTGAACAATGCTTCTGTTGCCTATATAATTGTGTGAAAACCAATATAGTCTTGTACTACATATAAATTCGTACCAAATAAATAAATAAATACGTAATTTAAAGTGGCTTGAATTAGTTTACCCTCCCATAGTTTGTTTTCTTTGAAGCCATGTACCCTAAGAGAGGACGAAAGGTAAGGCTGACTCATCACCTGTAGCAACATTTATAAACAAGGAGAGCAATTTCTCTATGAATTTCGATATTTCTCACCAAAAGCGGAGGTTTGAGCAAAAAATAAAAATAAAATGAAAATCAGTCGAGTTCTGAGGGTGTGTTGGGTAAAAATCGGTCAGGACTGGGCGGGTTAAGGAACAAGCAGTTGAGCCTTAAATGCGTCACATAACATGGGTAGCTAGCGGTAGTTCTTCACCCAGTAGGGCATCAAGGAACAAAGGGAAAACACGGGAAACGAAATGGCGACTAAACCTCATATTCAATTACCGAAATTTGACGCTGAGCAACACAATATCTGCACATATTTAGAGATAGTCAAGCCACTCTTGGACATAGGATTCGAGACAGACAGGCAGAAGATAGCAGTTACCCTGCCAGACCTGGGCAAAGTAGTAGACAGTATTGCACCCAATATCGTCCAGGAGCTGACATGGGCGGACTTCACTCAACTAACAACTCAAACAGTTACCACTTCTCTAGGGAAAGTCGTCTGGGGGCACGGTGGCTCAGAGGTAGAGCATCAAGCTCGGGACCGGGGGGTCGCGAGTTCGAGCCACGCCCGGGACTGCCGTGCCGGGAGGGGTAGCGCCCTCCTGTTACCTAGCGGGGCTATATGATCTCACTGTAAGGTCTAGCTTGGGGGATTCTTTAATCCCTTTTTTTTAGGGAAAGTCGTGGCGCTATCACAGCTCGATTCCCTCGCATACGACAGCAACCTCGACAACACACTCATCCAGGCCAGGTGACTCATCACCCCCGCATACCCGGAGTGTGATGCACAAACCCAGGAACAGCGCACTTTCAACACCCTGATCAGGATCCTCCCCAGTGCTGTCAGGGAGCACTTCACCATATATGACCCGGCGGGAGACCTGGGCAAGGATATCCAACCCGTGCGTCGTCTTCTGGCTGCCCGTTCCTCTCCGCAACAGATTGGTGCCATTAGCAAGTTCCCTATGCAGAAAACGGCGCCACACCACAACCCAGGGCCACCTCCAGCCCAACCAAGCCTTCCACCGGTGCCCTCCATCCCCTGGGCCCACCCTACACGGAAACGCACCAACCCCAGAGAGGCCAACTTAATCTCTATCAATCCATGGGAATTCACGGCATGCAGCCACAAATGACCACTCCATGACATACGAGAGCAGCTTAAGGCTGCCAGACGAAAGACGGCCAGCCAGGGGCGCCGTAAGGTTTCTTCCCTGAACGACGAGGGCACCGAAGATGAAACCCCATCAACCCCCTACACCGATCACAGGGAAACGGAGCCCAAGGACGACAAAGCACCCAAGTAGTTTGATTTTTAGGACTGCCCCTGCACCTCCCCATGGCGGCAAGGGCCACCTTACAGAAATACCACCCCCCAGTCTATAACAAGATGAGACTGAATGGGGTAAAGGTGAGGCTTTTGGTCGATATGGGAGCGGCCAGATCCTGTCTCTATAGCCATTTCTACTCCCGTCACTGTCTGACTTTTGGCCTGCTTTTCCCCACCTCAGCTCACCTTGTGGACGTGGGGGATGGCCCCCTGCCCATAAGTAGGGAGACTCCTGCCCTGTGTGCAGATACTCACCAGCAAGCTTCTGCACAACACCAGTTCATCATATCTGACTCATCCTGTCGTGCATACGGCGGCTACCTGGGCCTGGACTTACTTCAGAAATTACAGGCCAACATCGACTGCTACAAGCGTCGTCTTCAATTCAACAAGCCTCCAGATCCCGGCCCTCAGCCTCTATGCACGTGCACACCCTGTCTCCCACCCTCTACCCTCCCTCCCCCATCGCCCCCTCCCCTCCCTTCCCCAACCCCCCAACTCCACCTTCCCTGCTACCATCGTCTCTGCCCTAACAATTCCCCCTCACCATGAAGCCTGGCTTCATCTAAATCGACCCACTGGAGCCTCCATCCTGTTCTCCCCCACCCTACCACCAGCAGCCCTCTCCGCCTGCCTACTATCCCCTAACTTCCTCCCCCCCCCCCACTGCAACACAGTGTACATTGCCAATGTCTCCACCACTCCCCTCACCCTGCCCAAAGGATTAGTGGTGGGAGAAATGGAAGAGGCAAAACCCTGCACGCACACCCACCTCTCTGCCCCCCTTACCTCCCCACCTCTTGCCACATCAAGCAGACAGCCTCAGACACTTACTCCTTAACTTTCAGGACCTATTTGCATCAGGACCAACAGACATCAAGAACACCACCTACCTGACCCATGAGATCCACACGGAAGGGCCACCCATTTGCCAAGCATCTAGGTGGAAGAACCCCAAACAGCGAGCTGAGGAAGATCGGCAGGTCCAGGAAATGTTAGATGCTGGCGTCATCTCGCCTTCCACCAGCCTGTGGTCCTCCCCCATCATTCTCATTTTTGTGTGGACTATAACGACTCAATGATGTCACCACCAAGATGACTCCCTCGACTCCTTGTACGGGGCTTCATGATTTTCCACCCTAGATTTACAGTCGGGATACTGGCAAGTTCTGGTTCATCCCGATGACCAGGGAAAGGCAGCCTTCTCAACCAGCAGTGGCAAACATTACGAATTTAATGTCCTTCCCTTCGGACTCTGCAGTGCTCCCGCCACCTTCTCCCGACTTATGGAGTCCGTCCTCAGTGGCCTCACCTGGGAGACCTGCCTAGCTTACAAGACAACGTCATCGTCTTAAGCCAGACCTGGGTCGACCACCCCCACTGCCTCAAACAGGTCCTTTCCCACATCCGTCAAGCTGGGCTAAATCCCCGACCATCCAACTGCGTCCTGGCAGCACGATCCGTCACCTTCCTGGGGCACATTATTTCCAAGGAAGGAATATCACCCAACCCAGACAAGCTGCTTGCAATCGCAGACCTTCCCCTGCCTCGAGACGTCCATGAAGTCAGTGCTTTCCTAGGACTGACCTCCTATTACTGGCAATTTGTGAAAGGCTTTGCTGACATCGCCAAGCCTCTCCATGACATGATCAAAAAGGGCAAACCCTTCACCTGGAAGGACGAGCGAGTCTCTGCTTTCCACACTCTGAAAACCAAGCCTATCACTGCCCCCATCATCACCTTCCCTGATTACACCCTACCCTTCTGCCTATACACGTATGTATTCTTAGTGGCGATTGGCGCCATCCTCGCCCAGATTCAAGAAGGGCGGGAGCATATCATCGCCTGTGCCAGCCACACTCTCAACCAAGCCAAGAGGAATTACGCCGCCACAAAACAAGATTGCCTCGGCATCATATGGGGGTTTGGGCACTTCTGGGCCAACCTCTCAGGGACGAGAGTCACCCTTATCACTGACCACCAGTCTTTCCGGTGGCTGTGCCAGTCTAACACCCACAGTGCCCAACTCATCCGTTGGAGGGAAACACTGGAAGAACTCCAATATGAAATCTCGTACCATCCTGGCAAACTGCACACCAGTGCCGACGCCCTATCCCAGCTACTGATCCAGTCCATCTGCGATGAACCAAACTTCTTGCAACAGTGGCACAATAAAGACTGCCCTCACTGGATGCCGCCCAAAATCTTCGCCTAGCTCCACCAACAAGGCGACCACCTCTTCACCCAGTCGGGGCACATCATGCTGGACCCAGACACTGCCCTAGACACCCTAACCCAGTTCCATTCCAACAACGGAGATACACCTGGGGACCAAGAAATTATGGCAGGTATTCTGGGACACCTACTGGACACCCAACCCCTACAATCTGGCCAAACAAGTAATCCAGACATGCCGGGCCTGTGTGCTAGGGAAAGACATCACCCGCACGCCCAGCCCTGCCAGAAACATCACCGCCCACAAACCCTTGCAAGTACTGGCCGTGGACATAGTAGGACCCCTGTCCCCCAAAGCTGGCTACCGATACATCATCACGTTCATGGATATGCATTCCAAACACCTCATCACCTGCCCGGCCAAGGAACATCATGCCATGGCTGTAGCCGAAGTCCTCGTCTGCCACATCTTCCCATTATTTGGTATCCCCTAAGCTCTTCATTCGGACAACGTGCTGGAATTCACCAGCAAGGCGTGGCAAGAACTCGTCACAATTTTTGGATACCGGATCTCCCACTCCTCCCCCTACTGGCCCCAAGGGAACGCCATATGCGAGAGGAGCCACCGCATCCTCCTCAACCAGGTGTGAACCCACATGGAGGAGACGAAAAATGAAGACTGGCCCACGCATGTTAAAATAATTGACTGAGGAATGAATTCTTGTCCCCGAGACGATGGCATTTCACCCCATGAACGGGTCTTTGGAGAGGCTCCCCTTCTCCTACCTTTACAACACTACCTGCAGCCACCTTCCACATCCCTAATGTCCGAGTCCTTTCACCACCTTGAGAGAAGGCTGCACCACCTCCAGAAACAGCAAGATCTACAGCCGGATGTTGCCCCATCTAATCCCTACAAGCCTGGAGACCTAGTAATGGTGGCCCAACTCCCAACCCCCAGCAAGCTAGCACCACGATTCGCGGGGCCCTACGCAATCACCCACATCACCAACCCCTACGATGTCACCACTGATTACAACAACACCCACCGCACCTAAAGCCCTAAAGCTGCCGTCACACTGGGACAAAAGTGGCTAACATGCGAGCCAGTTTTGCGAGTCGCTAGCCAAATTGACTCACGGTGAGCGAGATTTCGCTTGCGAGGCGAAATGGGTAACAATTTTCGTTCACAGCTTGTTGGTGGGACTGGAACTCAAATTAGCCTATTTTAATTTTGTAATCGGTGAGAAAATATTCTGTTATTCATAGAAGGAAAAAAACTAAATTTGTTAAGTAAATACAATTTAATTCTTGTGGTTTTTATTCATTTTTATTTTTTCTTGTAACCTGAAATAAATATTCGGACACTCAGGTGACCAGCCGCGGAGGCCGTCTGCTTTGTCTCCAAACAAGTAGAAATCAGATTTTGATATGGATCCTGCAGCAAGGAAAACTCTAGTAGACTGCTTTGTGGCTCTGGAGTTGCTAAAGTACGTGAAGCGGTTACAGAAACTGAGGAAGAGGGAGTGGGTACTCCATGGTGGTTTGATTACCAATGCCCACGGGGTGCCAAGGCAGACGACACTGTTAGCCGTTTCGGCTCGCAAGAACATATGACTGTGACGGACACTCAACTCTGCTAGCCGTTTTGCCTCGCAAAAGCTGGTCACATGTTAGCCACTCTTGATCCAATGTGACAGCAGCTTAACGCAACAGACATGTCTGACCCTTCTCTGCCGGCGCATCTCCTCCACCCCCGCCCCCTAAATCCACCCAACACGCCACCTCGCTCCCTCTCACAACCACCCCTTCTCCCTCTGACCCATACACCCTTTGTTTCACACCATCCTTCTCCTCTGTACCCTCCACCACCCCTTCTCCCCTGCAGCAACTTCACCTCACTCCTCCCTCGCTGCCTTGCTACCCCCCCTTCCCCCTCAGTGACCTCACTTCACTTCTCACCTCGCACCGCTGCATCACCACCACCAATCCAGCCGCTGCGCCAAGGAACTCACACACCACCCCCAGTCACACCACCGTGCCCCAGACACTCTGCTCGCTACTCTCCACCCACATCATCCTCCCCAAGCCACTTCAGTCCACATCCACCACCTTTGAACACCCCTACTACTCTGCCTCCAAACACCTGCATGCCACCACCCCAGCCGCCAACACGCACAGCCACCACACTACCCAGCCTCCCCTATCACTCACACCCACGCCCACCCTTACCACCAGTCACCAGATCCGGGCGGATTTCCAGCCCACCAAAAGATACACCACCACTCCCTCACCCACACCCCCAACAACACCCACACCACCCAACACAACCCCCCATCACATTATGCATACACCAAATACACTGGAAAGTTCCACCTAGCCAACTCCCCAGAGAGAAGACTAGCTCCTTCCTTCACCAGTGGCATAAAACACCGGCCACCACACCTGTGGCCAGCATTCAGCCGGGAGACACCAATGCCTCGCCACCCCCAACCATGAAGATCCACCGCGTAGTGTGGGCTCCAGCCCAGGGCAGAAAGCACTGCATTGGAGAAACCTTCCACCAAGGTTGGAAAAAAATCGATTTGTAAAAAATCAGATTTTTAAAAAATTAAAATCGATTTTTTTTTACTTTTAAAATTTTTTTTCACTTCATTATTCACATTTCACTTTTTATACAATAGTGTATGCATTTTTTCTGTGTCATATGTTTAAAGCCATTCTTGTAAAATGTATAATATATATTTTATTTTACAGTGTGAAATGCAGAGCATCAATAAGGGGCGAAATACCGAAGCTCCCCATCAACCATACCTGGGCAAAACACCCACCCAAGGAGGAGATACCCAGGGAGCGGAATGAGCTGTGCAGGCTCCGTACAAGACAGGCGCACCTGCATCTTTCTGGCACGCCCCTCTCATGCTCGGGTAACTTGCTGCAGAGGTTAAAGTCATGGCAAATTACACCTCCGCCGGACCAGCCATCGCCAGGTTCAGGGTGGGGCTAATTCTCTAGCCCCAGACAGCACCCCGGAGTCAGCCACCAGCCGCCCATTTGCTGCTTCACTCCCTCGGCCATACCAGGTGACAGCCACCTTGCCACATATGGGGAGGAGACGTCCACCTTGCCGCCCTCGCTCTAACTCCACAAAAAGGGGTCAAGTGACGGCCACCTAGCTGCATACGGGGAGGAGACGGACACCAACTGCCCTCGGTCTAACTCCACAAAAGGAGGTCAAGTGATGGCCACCTTGCTGCACTCACTCACACCAGGTGACGGCCACCTTGCCGCTCACGGGGAGGAGATGGAAACTAGCTCCCCTCACTCTAACCCCACAAAAGGAGAAAAGTCGATGGCCACCCTGCCACACCTACTCACACCGGGTGACGGCCACCTTGCTGCACACGGGGAGGAGACAGAGATCAGCTGCCCTCGCTCTAACTCCACAAAACGAGGAAAGGTGGCGGCCACCTTGCCGCTCCACCAAAAGAACAAAAAGAAAGGGTCACGGCAAGTGCCCTCCCCCTCTCTCCCCACAGGGACACCCTCCCCTTTGACCAGCAGTTGGAGGAGGCCTGGCAAGGACCCCTGGTGTCTGGAGTTCTTGCTCTCTCCCTCGACTCCCGGCGGCCCCAACCCCTGTCCAACTCTGCCGCAGCCCACACCTGACGGAGGCTCAGCAGCAAGACCGCAGCCCAAGGACCAGCCAAAACGTCCCCAGGATCCCAGGGTGTGACCTCCCTAGTCCCACGTGACGACTTCCTATCCAGCAGGGTAAGCACAGGCAAGTGCGCATACCCCCCTTTTCAGGCCCAGCCCCTAGGCCCGCCCGAGCCCCCGTACCCCTGCGGAAGGGTACCCCCCCTACCATGGCCCTCTGACCACTCCCGGACGAGACATCGACAGGCCAGCCTCCTGACAAAGGCCCCCAGAAGCCCCGACGACCCCAGGGCCACTTGACACAGGCCGCTGGCCTGGGTCCTCCACTACCACTGGGCCTCACCCTACAGCAAGCCTCAGTCACACTCTCCTGTCGCCAAGTCCTCAGGCCCTGTCTATCTGTGTGTGACATTGTTTTCTTGTTAAGTATGCCACGCACATTGTAACTGTTGTAATTTGTGATAATATTCGTGCAAGGTTGTTCCCCTGAATTTTATGCCCTGTTCCCACTGAATGCCTTAAAAGAGCCCAACCCTGTCTAGAAACAGAACCCCGCTCTAGGCTCCGTGTTTAAGGGACGAGAAGTCGCGCTCTTACACACACGCAGCATGACACTGGTGGCCAGCGGTGGTTCTTGACCCGGTGGGTGGCAACAGGGGAACAAGGGAAACTTTGGCAAAATGGCAACAAAACCACAAGTTCAGATACCCAATACATCCACACATACTTGGAAATAGACACAGCCTTCGAGACAGACAGACAGAAAATAGCAGTAACGCTACCACTTCTGGGCAAAGCAGTAGCCACAATTGCACCCAATATCATCCCGGAGTTAACATGGGCAGAATTCACCAAACTTATGACTCAGACAGTCACTCCTCACTAGAGAAAGTCATAGCGCTAGCACAGCTCGACTCCCTCACCTACGACGGAAATCTCGATGCCATACTCGTCCAGGCCCGGCAACGTCACCATCGCATACCCGGGATGTAACAAGGAAACCCTGGAGCAACATGTTTTTAATTCCCTGGTCAGGATTCTCCCTAGTGCTGTCAGGGAGCATTTCACAATCCATGACCCAACAGGAGACCTGGATCAAGACATCCAGCTCGTACGTCGCCTCCTGGCTGCCTGTACAGTCCCACAGCAAATTGGCACTGTAAGCAGATTCCCCACACAAAAAGCAGCGCCACCACGCCCCTCTCGCCCACCTCCACTCCAGCCATGCCCTCCACCAACGCCCACCCCTCATGGAAGCATCCTGACACAAGAGATTTCCATCAACCTATAAGAGTTCGCCGCATGTAGCAACAAATGTCCCCTCCACGACATCAGAGAAAAACTGAAAGCAGCTCGGAGGAAATCCACCACTCAGGGACGCCGTAAGATCTCGGTCCTAGAGGATGAGGGCATCGAAGGCGCCGCCGCCACAAACAACCACTTAGACCCCGGGGGAACGGAGCCTGAGGACGACTACACACCGCAGCAGCTGTATTTTTAGGACTGCCCCCTCCCCTCCCCTCGGTGGCTGGGGCCACCTCACAGAAATATCACCCCCCAGTCTACAACGAGATGAGACTGAATGGGGTAAAGGCAAGGCTGCTAGTCGATATGGGAGAGGCTAGATCCTGCCTATACATTCATTTCTACTCCTGTCGCCGTTCGACCCTTGGCCCGCTTTTCCCCACCTCAGCTCACCTTGTGGACTTGGGGGATGGCCCCCTGCCCATACATGGGGAAATGCAGGCCCTGCATGCAGACACGCACCAAAACGTCTCTGCACTACATCCCTTCATCATTTTTTACTCTACCTGTCGGACATATGAGGGATACCTGAGACTGGATCTTCTTCGAAAGCTCCGGACAAGCATCGACTGCCACGGGCGGCGACTCCAGTTTAACAAACCTCTGGACTCCAGCCCCCAGCCCATCTGCACATGAACGCCCCCCCCCCCCTGGCCCCGGTCCCCAACCCTCACCCCCTGGGGTCCCTGGCCCCTTGTTCTTCTTCCTGCCCCCCTCCTGCCCTCACCTTCCCCGCTACCTTAGCCTCCACACTCACCACCCCTCCTCATCATGAGGCCTGGTTGCAACTAAACAGGCCGTCAGGAACCCCCATTCTTTTCTCCCCCCCCTTACCCCCCGGGGCCCTTTCCTCCTGCCTACTCCCCCCACCTCCCTCTCCCCCCCACCACGATATGGTGCGCATCTCTAACCTCTCCACCACCACCCTTACCCTACCAAAAGGGCTAGTCATGGGGGAAATGGAGGACGCCGAGCACTTCACCCCCCTTGCACCCCCTTTCCCCCCCCCCCCCACCCCCAACTCTCTCCCCACCAAACGGACAGCCTACGCCACCTGCTCCTGGACTTTCAGGACCTATTTGCATCAGGACCAACTAATATAGGCCACACAACTGTCCTGACCCACGAGATCCACACCGAGGGGCCACCAATTCACCAACCATCTCGATGAAAAAAACACACACACACACCAGCGAGCTGAGGAGGACCAGCAGGTCCAGGAAATGTTAGATGTCGGTGTAATGTCACCCTCCACCAGCCCGTGGTCCTCCCCTGTCGTGCTAGTGAAAAAGAAAGACGGGTCAATAAGATTCTGTGTGGACTACCGACGCCTCAGCGACATTACCGCCAAGGATGCCACGTCCCTCCCATGTATATAGATGACTCCCTTGACTCCCTGTACGGAGCATCATGGTTTTCCACCTTGGACCTCCAGTCAGGGTATTGGCAGGTTCCAGTACACCCCACCAACAGAGAGAAAACTGCCTTCTCCACCAGCAACGGGAGACATTACGAGTTTAAGGTCCTGCCCTTCGGACTCTACAACGCCCTTGCCACTTTCTCGCATCTCATGGAGTCCGTCCTTAGTGGCCTCATGTGGGAGGCTTGCCTTGCATACTTAGACAACATCATCGTTTTCAGCAGGACCTGGGCTGACCACCTCCACCGCCTCAAGCAAGTCTTCCAACAGATCAGGCAAGCTGGGTGAAAACTTAAACCATCCAAGTGTGTCCTGGCAGCACGCTCCGTTGCCTTTCTGGGGCACATTATCTCCCAGGAAGGGATTGCCCCTGACCCAAACAAGCTCCTCGCCATCGTGGACCTTCCTCAACTAAAAGACGTAACAGAAGTTCGACCTTTCCTGGGACTAACCTATTACCAGAGGTTTGTAAAGGGCTTCGCCAACATCGCTAAGCCCCTCCATGACCTGACTAAAGAGGGAGAGCCTTCTACATGGACAGAGGACAGAGTTACCGCCTTCAACACCTTGAAGAACAAACTTATCACAGCCACCTGTCATTTCCTTCCCCGATTAAACCTGTCGTTTCGCCTATACACGGACGTGTCACTCATCGCAATTGGCGCCATCCTAGCGCAAGTACAAGAAGGACGGGAGCACATTATCGCATGTGCCAGCAGAACCCTTCACCAGGCTGAAAAGAACTACGCTGCCACCAAGCGAGAGTGCCTTGGAATAGTCTGGGTCTTAGAACACTTCCGCTTCTACCTGTCTGGCACTAAGGTCACCATCAGTCGCTCCAATGGCTCCGACAATCAAACACCCAAAATGCATAACTCATCAGATGGGGAGAGACCTTAGAAGATTTCCACTACGAAATCTCCTACCACCCTGGAAAACTCCACACGAATGCCATTGCCCCGGCTCCCTATGCAATCCATCCACCCTGCGTCCGAATTGGTCCAACAATGGCGAAATAGTAATCGACCAGACTGGATACCAGCCCATGTCTTTTCTAAACTCATCCAACAAGGCGACCACCTCTTCACACAAACAGGCCACATCGTACTCAACCCTGAAACCGCCCTGGATACCTTGACCCATCTCCATTCTAACAACGGGATACACCTGGTCGCAAAAAAAATTACTACAGGTGTTTTGAGACATCTGCTGGACAGCACGCCCCTCCAACTTGGCCCAACAAGTGGTTCAAGCCTGCTGGGCCTGTGCCCTCGGAAAAGACATCACCCGCACCTCTGGCCCCGCTGGCAGAATCACGGCTCACAAACCCTAGCAACTCTTGGCCGTGGACGTAATAGGCCCCTTACCACCGAAAGCCGGCTACCGTTACATAATCACGTTCGTAGACAGCTACTCCAAGTTGCTCATCTCCTGTCTAGCTAAAGAACAACATGCTGTAGCAGTAGCTGAAGCCCTTGTCCGCCACGTCTTCCCCTATTTTGGTATCACGCAGGTGCTACATTCTGACAACGCACCGGAATTCACTGTGAAAGTATGGCAAGAACTCGCTACCCTTTTCGGATACTAAATTTCCCACTCCTTTCCCTACTGGCCCCAAAGAAATGGCATATGCGAGAGGAGCCATCGTACCCTCTTAAATAAGGTGCGCACCTGAATAGAAGAGACTCAAGACGAAGACTGGCCCGTCCATGTAAAGATCGTGCAGTGGGACCTAAACACCTGCCCCAGAGACGATGGCATCTCCCCCCACGAGCGTGTTTTCAGAGAAGCCCCGCCCCTCCTCCCCCTCAGACATCACCTCAAACCACGGATCAAGCTCCCAGTGTCCGACCCCCTTCACCACATAAAAATCAGGTTACACCACCTGCAAACGCACCAAGATTTCAAGCCGGACACCAAACCCACCAATCCCTACAAGCCAGAAAACACAGTTATGGTAGCCGAACTACCAACCCCACACAAACTTGCCCCCCATTACCCACATCCCCAATCCATATCAAGTCATCACTGACTATCACAACACCCCGCGCACATACTGTAAGACACATCAGACCATACACGGCGAACAAACCCCCGCCCGCTTCGCCACATTTGTCCCCAGCCATGCAACAGCATCTTCCCCTTCAACCCCCACCTCTCCCTCTGATACCTACTCCCTGAACCTTACCCCCTCCCCCTCCTCTACCTCATCTCCCATCCCCTCCTCCTCACCTGCAGCCTCCGCACCCCGCTCGTCCCCCCCCGTCTCTACCTCCCCCACCCCCAACACCGAATCACCTCTCTCATGCACTAATGCTACCTCTCCTGAGCCACAAGGCATGCCGCATTTGACAAAACTTAATCGACCACCCCTCCTCACACCTTAATGTCCTAAGCATCTCACGCCTACTGCACAGCCCACACCATCCCCTCCACGCAGCATTCCACTGGCTAGACCTCCTCCCACCCCTGCCACCCCATCACCCGCGCCATCTCCACCACCTCCACCACCAACCATCAACTGCTGCTCCACATCCCACGCCCCACCACATCCTTCTCCATCCACGCCCAATCTCACCACCTCCACCACCTGATCTGGGCGAGTCTCATGCCCATCCCAGCGTTACACCTCCACCCCCTCCTCATCGCCACCCACCATCCCAACACTGCCAAACACCAACCAAGTGACATACAGTATTCACCAAGCCATACTAACAGCCCAGCCATCCGCACTCCCAAGGGACGTCACCACCTCCAACCACCGACATAAAACGCCAGCCCTCCCGTCGGTGGCCAGCATTCAGCCACACCCCACCATCGCCAACACACCATCTCCAGCTATGAAGATCCGCCGTGTCACCTGGGCCCCCATCACGGGCAAGAAAAAAATGCATTCAGGGGACACTCCACCTACAGCGCCTCCTCCAGTAATCACCCCAACCCTCCACACTGTTCATCACCTTTACCAGTAGCCTCCAACCAGATTCCTTCACCACCCACTGGACCTCCCTCCTACAACACCTCACACCACAACACCAGTCCGCCACCACCCATAGCTACCACCTCCAGGCATGGAGACATGACTTTTTTGCCACCGACGGTGGTGAAATGCAGAGCATCAATACGTGGCGAAATACCTAAGCTCCCCATCCACCTTACCTGGGCAAGGCACCCACTCCAGGAGGAGATACCCAGGGAGTGGAAATGAGCTGTGCAGGCTCGTATAATACGGGCACACCTGCGTCTCTCCGGCGTGCCCCTCTTGTGCTCAGGTAACTCACCACAGATGTTACAGTCATGGCAAATTACACCTCCGCAGGACCAGCCATCGCCAGGTTCAGGGTGGGGTTAATTCTTTAGCCCCAGACAGCACCCCGGAGTCGGCCACCAGCTGCCCACTTGCTGCTTCCCTCCCTCAGCCATATCGGGTGACGGCCACCTTGCCGCATGAGGGGAGGAGACTGCCACCTTGCCGCCCTTGCTATAACTTCACAAAAGGAGGTCAAGTGACGCCCACTTTGCCGCACTCGCTCACACCAGGTGACAGTCACCTTGCCACACTCACTCACACCAGGTGACACCTACCTTGCCGTACGCGAGGAGGAGATGGACACCAGCCACCCTTGCAATAACTCCACAAAAGGAGGCCAAGTGATGGCCACCTTGCTGCACTCACTCACACCGGGTGACGGCCACATTGCCGCACACGGGGAGGAGATGGACACCAGCCGCCCTCACTCTAACTCCACAAAAGGAGGTCAGGTGACGGCCACCTTGCCGCACTCACTCACACCAGGTGACGGCCACCTTGCCGCACATGGGGAGGAGATGGACACTAGCCGCCCTAGCTCTAACTCCACAAAAGGAGGAAAGGTGATGGCCACCTTGCCGCACCTAGGAGATGGCCACTTTGCTGCTGCACTAAAAGAACAAAAGAAAGGGTCACGGCAAGTGCCCTCCCCTTCTCTCCCCACAGGGACACTCTTCCCCTTGACCAGCAGTTGGAAGAGGCCTGGCAAGGACTCCTGGTGTCTGGAATTCTAGCTCTCTCCCTTGACTCCCGGCGGCCCCAACCCCTGTCGGATTCTGCCACACCGAGCTGTCGCAGCCCACACCTAACGGAGGCTCAGCAGCGAGACCGCAGCCCCAGGACCAGCAGGCAGGTGACGGCCACTAGCCGCACTTCGACTGCCTCCTTAAGAGAGGACAGCAGCTTGGTGACGGCCACTAGCCGCACCAGCAGTAGGGTGACGGCCACTAGCTGCACCAGCAGTAGGGTGACGGCCACTAGCCGCACCAGCAGGAGGGTGACGGCCACCAGCCACATTACTCCTGCAGTTCCCCTGAGGAACAGTACTCAGGTGACAGCCACAAGCCGCACCAGTAGGCAGGTGACAGCCATCTGCTGCACTAGGGGTGCAGTCTCCTTGGGGCACGACACATCGGTGACAGCCACTAGCCACACTGGCAGGCATGTGACTGCCACCAGCCTCATTCTGCCTGCAGTATGTCAGGAGCACAGGAACCCAGTGATGGCTCCTAGCTGCACTGGGCAGGAGATAGCCGCTCACCGCTCTGCACCCATTGTTCTAGGGGACTTGCCAATGGCCACCAACTGCACCGAGGAGGGAACAACCATACTCTGCCCCTCGCCCCCTACCCCTGTACCTTCCTTCTTCAAAGATTTCTCTTGCTTGCCCACCTCCACCTGTGGCAGAGTGGGATCCCTCAACCTTACTCCACTCAGAGACCCTTCTCTGGAGAAGCAACCCCTGGAGGAGGCCTGGCAAGGCCCCGTGGTATTCCCCAGGGTATGAGCCTTACAACCTGCTCCCCGGCAACACCAACCCCTGAGGGATTCTTCATGAGGAGGACACCGCCGACACCACTGGCCAAAGGCCCTGTCAGTGAGAGACCGCACCCCTCGGACTCGCTGGGGCAGCCCTAGGACACCGGGGTGTGACCTCCCTGAAATGCCCAACCGGCAGAGCTACCCCGACACCACAACCCCAGAGGGAAGACATGGGGAGGTGATACCCATCCTAGGAGGGGACCACGGAGAGGTGCATAGGTGCTCCGAGTTGACCACCCTACATCATCTGTGACCTGATGCCCCTCTTACTCCCAGCCAGACCCCCGGGAAGTGCATCGACTCGGTGCATTACCCTCCAACCAGGGGAACACTAACCAGACTCGGGGTGGGACTGAACTTCAACCAGTCCCAAGTAGGGACTACAGAGCCCACCAGACCTGAGGCAAAAAGAGGGAGAGAGGCAACCAGCCCTCGTAGACCTACTATACCCCAGGGGAGCAGCAGCACAGTAGAGGCAACCAGCCCTACCGTAGAAGAATCCACAAGACCTCCTTCTTACACTGTCCGCCGTAGGGAGCAGGTGTTTCGGCATGTCTGACAGACAGTCCTCGCCTGTCCTCCTGAGGAGTGTAGTGGAGACCACATAGAGTCCACCGGACCTACGTGGGGAGAGACCACCAGCCATCCCTCAGCTGCAACTTTCCCCCAGCAGCAGAAGAGCGATAGAGTCCACTGGACCTACCGCGAGAGTCAAGAAGTCCGTCGGACTCCCTCTTCCTGTTCCCCCTGGGACGGGTGGTTGTTGTAGTCGTTGCCGAGGGCTTGTAGTTCTACAGAGAAGTTTATTTTGTTGTTAAAAACAATATGTTGTAAAGATAACCTCAGTTCACTTGTTGTCAATGATGGGAGGAGTTAAAGATGAGTTGTGGCTGATTGCAGTTTTATTGTCTTCAAAGGGAAGCTGAGATTAATACTGATTGTTAAGCTGCTAGCTACTCTTTCTCTCATGACACTCTCTCTCTCTCTTAGTTAGACCCCCTCTTCTCGCTCTCCTCTCCTCTTGTTCCTCTCCCTGCTCGCTCTCGTAATTCTGATCTAGGTCCCATCCTTTCTGGTTTAGGAAAAAGCCTTGTCACGTGGACTAGGCATGCCCCAAAACCTTCTAGAACCCTGTATGTGTGTATGTCTCTTCCTTGGTCATCTTCCCATGGTACAAAAGTGCGAGCTATGTTACTTCCTACTGTGAGCTGTGTTACTTCCTACTTCTGCCATACCAGCCTTCGCCAGGTTCAGGGTGGGGCTACTCTTACAGCTCCAGACAGCACTCCAGAGTCTGTCATTAGCCGCCCACCTGCTACTTTCCTCCCTCAGCCATACCGGGTGACAGCCACCTTGCCACATACAGGGAGGAGACGGCCACCTCGCTGCCCTCGCTATAGCTCCATAAAAGGAGGAAGAGTGACAGTCACCTTGTCGCATGTACTCACACTGGGTGACGGCCACCTAGCCACACACGGGGAGGAGACAGCCAACTGCCGCCTTCACTATAACTCCATAAAAGGAGGTAGAGTGATGGCCACCTTGCTGCACGTGCTCACACCAGGTGACGGCCACCTAGCCGCACATGGGGAGGAGACGGCCAACAGCCACCGTCGCTATAACTCCATAAAAGGAGATATAGAGTGACGGCCACCTTGCCGCACTCTCTCACACCGGGTGATGGCTACCTAGCCGCACACGGGGAGAACACGGCTCCAAGCCGTCCTTGCCCTAACTCCATAAAAGGAGGTATAGTGACGGCCACCTCGCCACACTCACCCACACTGGGTGACGGCCACCTAGCCGCACACGGGGAGGACACGGCCAATAGCCGCCCTTGCTCTAACTCCATAAAAGGAGGGATAGTGACGGCCACTTCGCTGCACTTACACACACAGGGTGACAGCCATCTAGCCGCACATGGGAGGAGTCGGCCACTAGCCGCCCTTGCTCTATCTCCATAAAAGGAGGGAAGGTGACAGCCACCTCACTGCACCTAGGAGACGGCCACCCCGCCGCTCCACTAAAAGAAGGGGCACAAGAAAGTGCCCTCACACTCTCTCCCTACAGAGGTGTCCTCACCCTCAACCAGCAGCTGGAGAAGGCCTGGCAAGGACCCTTGGTATCGGGAGTCCTAGCCCTCTCCGTCGACCCCCAGCGACGAGACCGCAGCCCTGGGACCAGTCAAGACATCCCTAGGACCCCAGAACGAGACCTCTTCAGCCCCAAGCGACACCCCCGGAGTAAGCGTAGGCAAACACGCCTCCTGGCCCTGTTCGGGCTCAGCCCCTAAGCCCGGGGCCCCCTCTCCCCCCCATACTCCTGTGAAAGGGCCCACCCTCTCCTGCACGGCCCTCTGATAACTCTTGGACAAGACTCTACGGGTCGACCTCCAGTCAGCCACCGGAAGTCCCGGTGACCCGGGGCATCCTGATGCAGGCTGCCAACCAGCCCCAGCCCTCTCCTGCCCTCAAGTACCCTGGTTCTGTCTATCTCTGTGTGTTATAACTGTTACATTCCCGTTTCCCCCACACTGCCACAGGCTCCAACAGCAGTATTTCAGTATAGGAAGGACGTTGCCCAGTGAGTGTATAGCTCACAAGATCAGCTGAGGCGAAAATAAACACTGGCTTCTTAAAGTTCAGTTTTTATTTCCCAAATAATTCTACTTCACTTCACTATTCTCACAAGCACTGGAGCTATTAAACTTTACTAACTGCAGTTCCACTTAATGCCCGACTACACTTCACTGTTATTACACTTAATGCTTGCTAACACTTTACTGTTTTCACCAGTACTGAAAATATACAAACTTCACTGACACTGCACCGACACCCAACTAAACTTCACTCAAACTGACCGAGGCCCAACTAAACCTAAAACTGCTAGTGTCTCATCCCCTTCCTTATATAAGCTTGCCTTATTCAGGAAACTTCTAGCACGAACTCGACGGTGCGACAGTTATCAGTTGCCAGCTAAGAGACAACAAATATGCCAGTCTTCCTACATTACATAACACTCTAAATCAATTACCAAACTTAAATTAAATTACATAGTTTAACGAACAATCAAGTAAATTAAACAATATAGAGAAAAAGAGCATAATAATTAATGCATAACTTACGTGAAATTCAGGAGTTAGGGGTTGGAGCCACAAACTACACGGCGGCCGGAGCAGACGACACCAGCACCCTCAACCCCCCCCAGTACCACCGGGGGACTGCCGCCGACACAGCGCGGCTTGGAACAGGAACGGCTTACCTGTGTAACTTCCCGGCGCCCCTCTTGCACCCAGGTGGTGGCCCGGAAAGGTAGCAGTCGCCGGCACCTAGTCTCCAGCCGGAGCTCAGCTCACCAGGTAAGGGGTGGAGTTTATAACTCCACGCAACGCCGCAGTATCGGCCATGGTCGTACCGGGTACGGGGCAGAACCGGCCACAGTCCGTTCCCCGGTTGCTTCCCCGCCACAGGGCCACGACACGGACGCGTGTCGGTCGGGCAGGACTGTCCACAAGTCGTCCGTCTCCTGTAGGCGTTCCCCCCAGAGCGGCACCGCAGTACTGGCCACAAGCCGTACTGGGCACGAGGCAGGATCAGCCATTGTCCGTCCCTCAGCTGCTAGTGTTCCTAGCTCGCCGGCACGGGCCATTAGCCGTCCCAGAGCTTTCACCTCCTGTGCCTTTCCAACATCGGCCACAAGTCACGTCAGGCCAGAGGTAAGGCAGGCCATTATCCCCCAGGAAGCTATCCTCCCCCTGTGCAAACTCAGGCGTCGGCCACAAGTCACGCCAGGCCGGGGTAGAGAAGGCCACTAGCCACCCGGAAGCTATCGTCCTCTCGGCAACCCAGGCATCAGCCACAAGTCATGCCAGGCCAGAGAAAGAGCAGGCCACTAGCCGCAAGGAAGCTATCCTTCCCTGTGCAACCCAGGCGTCGGCCACAAGTCACGCCAGGCCAGAGGTAGAGCAGGCCATTAGCTGGCTGGAAGCTATCCTCCCCTGTGCCCCTCAGACGTCGGCCACAAGTCACGTCAGGCCAGGTGTAAAGCCGGCCACAGTCCGCTTCTCTCCTACAGGAGGACCAGCAGCCGGAGAGGACCCTTCACCCGAGGCGTAGCAAGGCCTTACCCAAGACCTTGGTTCCCTACGACCACCCGGGTGAACAGCTGCCGGACCAGAGCCCCCGCAGACCTCGCAGCCTACGACAGGCCCTGTCCACTACTCCCCCGGCCCGAGGTTCCCGTGAGACGACCTTGTCGGCGCCGCCGCCATCTAGCAGTTGCTGCAGCCCAGCCGCCCCGGGTTCCAGTGCCCTGGGTCCCCTGTTGCCCCAGGAGTTGCCCCGAACACCAGGGCATGACCTACCAGTGGGCAAGGTCTCCCTAAGTCGCTCCCAGGCCTGACGTCAGGCCCGTCTCCTGGCTCTCTTCGGGCCGAGCCCCTAGCCCCACGGCCACGTGTGGGGCCCTGTCCAGGAACGCGCTACTCTGCCCCTTTTCCTCCTGACGGAGGACTCAACCTGGGCCCACCAGTGGTAACCAAGTGAGTGGACTATATATATATATATATATATGTGTGTACTCTTAGACCCAGATATTGTGTGCATCGACGGATATCTCACGAGTGATCCCCTACAGTGTATTCTCAAATTTAAGTGACCAGGAACCCAGAATATAAGATTGGACGTGCCCGATAGACAGAACGTGGCCTGACCTATATCTCGGTAGAGTCCCGCCATCTCGGACAGTCTTTGTGACCACCAGAAAATACCCATTGTGTCATTGTGCCCTTCACTTGTGTTTACGCTCTCCCTCCCCTGTGTTCAGTTAAATCTTCACCCAGCCCTGTGTCCCGACACGTTAGTCATGATATACTAAAATATCGCAGTTCCCCCTGCTAGTGATCTCTATGGTCAACCTTACCTAAGATAGACTTCCGGCCACCAGGTACCTGAAATACAGGTGTAACGTAACATATATATAGTGTCGTCCAGTGCTATATGGGTTTAAGAAATTATAGTAAATTCATTCCTGTGTCCTGAAATGTAAATATGTTGTATGTGCCATGAGTGTCGGGTTAAGAGTACCATACCTCAACCAGAAGGTATAGTGACAGACTGCATTTATGTACAGAGTTAACTTACCCCCGGCCAACCCACTGTAATGTATTGTGATGTATTATTGTTCTCTGTGAAATGTCTGGAATACATGTGTAATATTTACTGCCTTGTTTTTGTGTCCAGTCCTACTCTTTGGAGTTACCTCCCTGTCTAGAATAGGGACCCGCTTTAGCCTGCGTATTTGAGGGCGGGAATCTGACCCACAAATACGTAGCATAACACTGGCGGCTAGCGGTGGTTCTTGACCCGGACAGTGAAAAAGGACTGGAAAACTTTTTGTGAAAATGGCAGCCAAAACACATGTACCCCTACCAAAATTTGACCCAGAACAAAGCGACATCACTACTTACTTACAAATGGTCAAGCCATTACTTGATACTGGATTTGAAGGAGATAATTGGAAAATAGCTGTCATTCTACCTTACTTGGGAAAGGCGGTAGCTAGTATAGCACCAAAAATAGTCCCAGATCTCACATGGACCAGGTTTACAAAAATTGTTATAGACGCTATCACCCCGTCATTAGGAAAAGTTGTCGCAGTTTCATTACTAGATGCCCTAAAATATGACGGGGATTTGGACAACACGTTAGTCCAAGCTAGGCGACTCGTCACCGCCGCATACCCGGAAGCCGAAGTGAATACCCGGGATGAGCATATCTTTAATACACTCCTCAGAGTCCTCCCGGGCATGGTTAAGGAGCATTTTACTATCCATGACCCGACGGGAAATTTGGACCGCGACGTCCAGCTCATACGCCGCCTTCTCGCAGCACGCCCCGGCACGCAACAAATCGGGGTCGTGAGCCGGTTCCCAACGAAACCCCCACCCACGCCGCCCCAACCCTCTCCAGCCCCACCGCGAGGCAGTCGCCCCAGAAAGACAGTGCAAACCTCATCACTATCAATCCGTGGGAGTTCACCACCTGCAACAGCCGCTGCCCACTTCACAACATACGTGAACAACTAAAGGTGGCACGCAGAAGAAGAGCTGACCCACCGAGGCGCCGCCCAATGCTGGCAGTAGAGGAGGGCCCTGCAAACCCTCAACCCCCCCTCGTTGAGGAGCCTGATGCCGGCTGCGAACCAGAGGCCCAACTGGCTCTGGATTTTTAGGATTGCCCCCGCACCTCCCCACAGTGGCGGGGGCCACCTCTACTCAATACCGACCCCCGGTTTATGATAAAATGAAATTACAGGGGGTCAAGGCAAGACTTCTGGTGGATATGGGAGCTGCCAGGTCTTGCTTATATATACACACTTCTACTCCCACCACAAGGAAGTTTTGGGGCTCCTTCTCCCCACTTCAGCCCGCCTCATAGACTCGGGGGAAGGCTCCCTGCCTATTCGTGGGGAAACTTGGGCCCTACAAACTACGACGCATCAACGAGCCTCCACCCGTCATCCATTCATCATATTCGACTCGTCCTGCCGTACTTATGATGGTTACTTGGGGCTAGACCTGCTGCAGAAGCTCCACACGCACATAGACTGCCACGGAAGATGACTTCAGTTTCGACAGCCTCTCCAAGAGCCCCAAGTCATTTGTACGTGCACAAGGCAGGACAACTCCCCCCTCTCCTCCTGAACCGGCCCCCGGCCCCACCTTCCCCGCGACCGTCACGTCCTCCCTCACCATTCCTCCCCACCATGAAGCGTGGCTAAAAATCAATAAGCCCACAGGGACCCATTCCCTATTTTCCCCCAGTGTCCCCACCGGGCCCCTCGCTGCCTGCCTAATGTCGCTGACCTTCCTTCCGCCCCACATTAATGCCGTCAAAGTGGCGAACCTGGCGGCTACGCCCCTCACTCTGCTAAGGGGACTCCTGGTCGGCGACCTAGAGCCAACAGAGCCTTGCGACACCTCACCTCTAGAATCACATCTCTCTCCCCTCCCTCCGTTGCCTGACCACTTATCTACACATCAAGCCGAGACGCTACACCATCTACTGCTTGAGCACCAAGACCTTTTTTCGACCGGGCCCGCCGACTTGGGGCATACGACGTATTTAGCCCATGAGATTCATACCACTGGGCCCCCCATTCGGCAACCCTCTCGCCGGAAGAACCCACACCAACGGGCTGAGGAGGACAGGCAAGTTCAAGAAATGCTGGACGCCGGCATCATAACGCCCTCTACCAGCCCCTGGTCTTCCCCTGTTGTCTTGGTTCGGAAGAAAGACGGCACTCAGCGCTTCTGCGTCGACTACCGCCGCCTAAACAACTTAACTACCAAGGATGCCACTCCTCTCCCCCGGATAGATGACTCCCTAGACTCCCTACACAGCTCCACCTGGTTCTCCACGCTGGACCTCCAGTCAGGGTACTGGTAGGTCCCCGTCCACCCCCAGGATCAAGAGAAAACGGCTTTTTCCATGAGTAATGGGAAACTGTATCAATTTAATGTTCTCCCCTTTGGGCTATGCAACGCCCCGGCCACTTTCTCCCGCCTCATGGAGTCCGTCCTCAGCAGTCTGACCTGGGAAGTCTGCCTGGCGTACCTCGATGACGTGATCGTGTTTAACAAAATGTGGGCTGATCACCTGCACCGCCTCCGACAGGTATTTCAGCGAATACGCCAGGCTGGGTTTAAACTCAAGCCCACTAAATGTGTCCTAGCCGCCCACTCGGTCCCCTTCCTAGGACACATTGTCTCAGGGAAAGGCATCTCTCCAGATCCCGAGAAGTTGAAAGCCATCACCGATCAACCTCTTCCCCAAGACGTACACCAAGTTCGTGCCTTCCTGGTGCTCGCGTCATACTACCGGCGGTTCATTAAAGGATTCGCCGACCTTGCGAAACCGCTCCATGACCTCACTAAGAAAGGTGAGCCCTTCGTCTAGAGCAACGACCACGTCGCCACATTTCACTCCCTGAAGGAGAAACTTGTTTCCTCCCCCATCGTCGCCTTCCCCAACTACGACCTCCCCTTCAGGTTGTATACCGACGTCTCCCTGGTAGCCATAGGCACCGTCCTGGCACAGGTCCAGGAGGGGCACGAACACATCATAGCTCGTGCCAGCCGCACCCTAAACCCTGCCGAACGCAATTACGCCGCTAACAAGTGCGAATGTTTGGGCATCGTCTGGGCCCTCGATTACTTCAGGGCCTACCTATCTGGCACCAGCGTCACCGTCATCATGGACCACCAATCCCTTCAATGGCTACAGAAATCAGCCACCCACAATGCCCAACTCCTCCGCTGGTGCGAAGCGCTCGAGGAGTTTGATTACGAGATACCGTACCGGCCTGGGAAATTGCACACCAATGCCGACACCCTCTCCCCCTTGCCAGTACAATTGCTCCTCCCTCAGTCCGAGTTGATCCAGCACTGGCAAAATCGAGATCGGCCTCCCTGGATTCCCCAGCACCTATTCAACAAACTCCACCTGCAAGGGGACCAACTCTTCACGCCATCGGGCCACATTGTCCTTGATCCGGACTCCGCCGTAAGCTTCCTCACTCACCTCCACTCGGACAATGGGATCCACCTGGGTACGAAGAGGCTGACTCAGGTCTTCAACGACCTCTACTGGGCTCCCAACCCCGCTACCCTAGCCAAGCGTGTCACCAAGGCGTGTCGAGCATGCTGCTTAGGGAAAGACATTAACCGTACGCCGGGTCCTACTGGCAAGATCACCGTCCACAAGCCCTGGCAGCTTTTGTCTGCCGACATTGTCGGACCCCTACCACATAGGTCCTACTGATCTCTTCCTCCCTCCTCTCACCTCTTCTTCTCCCAGCCATTCCCCAACCACTTATACTTCCATTGTTCTCACTCTCTACATTCAACAAATTCTCAAAGTGCTCCTTCCATCCTCTCAATTTCTCTCTCTTCTCCACCAGCAGTCTATTATTCCCATCTTTCACTCCCCTACTATATCCTCTTTCACACAGTCGTACTTTCTTTAACTCCTTCCAAAACATTTTCTTACTCTCCCTCCATTTTACACTAAGATTCCTCCTAAACTCCTCATCCACTTTCTTCTTACTCTCCTTCACCAATCTCTTCATCTCTCTTCTCCAGCTCACATATACCTCTCTCTTCTCTCTCTCATCTTCTCCTCTTCCTCTGCTTGCTAGCCATTCACTATATGCCTTCTTCCTTTGTTCCACAGCTCGTTTCACCTCATCATTCCACCATGCTGTTCCTTGCACACCCCTGCATCTCCTCCTCACTCCACAAACCACCTCACACACTGCGCCTATCTCTTCCGTGAAAATCTTGCATACATCTTCCACCCCTTCCGTCTGCTCTAACTCATACCTTCCCAATTTTTCTTCCACTATGCTTTTATACTCTGCCATTTTCTCACTATCTTGTAACTTCTCCACTCTTGTCACAGGAGCTATTTCCTCCTGTCTTCCCCTTGGTCTGTACACCCAGATTCCATTCCCCCACCCTCTCCACACTCTTGCATCCAGTACTTGTCTTCTCATTCGCTCATCCACACACACGTAATCTATCATTCCCTTTCGTTCTACAAGTTCACCATCCATCCTCCTCATGACTCTCCATGCATACCTGTGGATCATCTAATGCCGAAAGTAGGTGTTGGCTATTGCCAACCCCTTACCAGCACAGACGTCCACCAAGGCACTACCGTTCCCATCCACCTCAGCTGGCACACCCCACTGACCAACCACTCCATCTGCTCATGCATTCCCAACTTTTCCTCTGACATTTCCTTCAATATATTTATTATATTTACCATCTCCTTTTTGTCTCTCTTGAGTCTGTTTCTTATTTCTTCTTTATCTATACAAGTGATTACTACAGATTTATTGATCTCTGCAGAGTCCTTGACCAGTTTTGGGTTGTTTTTCATTTCTTTCACTTCCTTTCTTATGCTTTTCACTTCCACCTTTATTTCAAAATCTGTCTTTACTTTCACCATTCCAGCATACATAGTGTCTACTTCGTCTTGGCAATTTCTCGTCATATCATTCACCTGAGGTATTGTTTCTTCAATATCACTGCTTTGGTTTAACAAGCTGCTTGCTTTCCATATTGTCTCTCAATCATTTCTGAACTCCTCCATCAAAATCTTAAGGCTGACAACCATACTCGCCATATCACTAGTCTTTTTCTCAGTGAAACTATCTCAAACAACAGCTAGTCCATTGTTGTGTGTTGTTTAATTCCATTACTGATTTTTCATTTTCTTCCTTCCACATGTGTAGTTCCTTTTTCATAACATCTATTTCCATTTGAAAAGTTTTCTCCAGTTTATTCACTTTCTTTACAAATTTATTGTGTCCATTTCATCCAGTTCTGGGTAGAAATCATCATCCTGTTTTTTACCTTTATCCCCCCTTATGATCCCTTCTCTTAACTCCCTCCATAGCCACTTTTCCAAAGATAGTACTCAGCTTGCAGAAAGATAATTCTTACTTCTCCCTGCTGCCCGCCTGGTGATGACGACACCCAGCTGATGTTTACGTTGTATCAGTGGATTCCTGATGCACGGACTTTAGATGTACTCTTTTATCTGGACAGCACTTTTTGCTTATATTTGCTCTAATATATTAGAACAGCTCTTTATTTAGCCAGGTACAGAGCTTGACTCATATAAAGATACTATTAGGTGGGCTTGACTCATATAAAGATACTATTAGGTGAGCTTGACTCATATAAAGATACTATTAGGTGTGGCCAGTGTGAAGCGTAGTGACTTGCGTCCTCTCTCTCTGCCCACTCGTCAGTGTATGTGGGTGTGGGTGTGGAGAGGAGGAAGGAGTTGAGAGAGGTGTTGAGAAGGGAAGGAGAAATGCAGTGAGGAAGGGCTGCCACCTCCCTCCTAATGCTTCCAGAGAGAGAGAGTGAGTGTGTGTGTGTGTGTGTGTAAGAGAGAGAGAGAGAGTGTGTGTGTGTGTGTGTGTGTGAGAGAGAGAGAGAGAGAGAGAGTGTGTGTGTGTGTGTGTGTGTGAGAGAGAGAGAGAGTGTGTGTGTGTGTGTGTGTGTGTGTGTGTGTGTGTGTAATGCGTATTGGGGCAGCAGGAGAGACACGCTTTTGCCAGGCTCCCCTTTCGCCAGGTGGGTTGACAGATCACTGTGCATGCTCCAATTCGAGCTTAGGGGCTCGAATTTATAACCATTATTTACCACCCTACTTCTGTTCCATTACCTCCTATTGACCTTACATTAGTTTTTATGTTATTCTAAACAATTCTGACCCATGACAGTGATAAAAATGCAGGAAATGTGTTATGAAGTGCGTACTTTGGGGTCATTGTTGCTGGTGCTACTTAGCATCTGGGTTCAAGATAGGGGGAAAGAATGAGAGCTACCCATTACCCTAATACCCATAACTTTTCTGTCGCTCTGATCCTTCTAGAACCTTTGTGGTCCATTGATGAAAATCTCGCTCATAAGAGGTATGTCCCAGCTTTCCAAGACACCCCTGTATGAGGTGTGTCACAGCCCACAAGTTACAATCTAAACAAAAGAAAATGAATAAGTAGCCTCACCCTGGCCTCTGAGATATGAATAAAAAAAGGAACTGAAACAATTCCCAAGCTTTCTTGTACATACAGTAATGAAGGAAGTAGCCTTCAAATTACATAATTTTCTCTGTAACTCCCTTGAAACAGAGGTACCAGTATGGTTATTGTCACGATCAGTACATTAATTATTGCTACTGCAGTATTACAGTTATTAACACCACTGTTTTGTGGTGAGTGAGGGTGCTCACCATCCACTCAATGTTGTGCTGCTCTTGGGTTTCTGCCCTTTTCTCTCTTCTTTTTTTCCTTTGTTCCTCTTTTGTCTTTCTTTCCTTCATTCTTTCGTCTTCCTTCTGTCAACGGGTGACTCTACACTTAGTGACAAGCCAAATGGATTCCTGTACACCAGGAAATCATTAACTACAGTGGGTGGTAACCATATAATCAAATTATGGCGCTTCGTGGTTTAGTGGGTAATTAAGGCGCTCCAATCGGATTGAGCCAGCGAAGGTTTATCTCCAAGAGGTGGTTGGGGTTTTTTGCTGACATAATGCTACTCAGGGATGAGTGAGGCTGGTCACTCTCATCTTAAATGTCAGGACCAACTTGCCTAGCCCTGGGCTCCCACGCTCCTCATGGGGCAACACAGGATTAGGTGATGAATGGACACCATTGGTATGCTCATTACCACCACTACTGCTGAACTCACTACCATCAATAGCACACTAATTATCATAATTAGAATGCTCATTTGCAAATGTGAAAGCCAATCAGCAAATAACATAGGATTGCAAGAAATACAGTATTTGAGACTGGCAAGAATTTACTGTATAAACGGTGAAGCTGGATAAGTACATTCCAACATGTTACACATAATACCTAAACATACTGGGTACAGTGAAACACAAATATGGTACTGTATGGTGGGTGAACAAGATAAAACATAAATTTTTGGTTCAAAAAGCCATAAAATAATCTACAGGATTGGTACTTCTATGAAATAACAAAACTACTTCATCATTTCCTTGTAATACCTATATCTTTACAGAACTGACACCAATATTTTGAACATAAGGAGAGAAAAGTATATGAAAGCAGGCAATAACTGCAACAAAAAATAATGTCACACATTTGTGAAAGAGAAAACCATGACTGCTGTCAACATTATGGTATGGGGGATGAGAGAGAGATGAAATGTAAAGTAAACCTACAGGGGAAAAAAAAAAAAAATGGTAATACAGTACTAGGTTTCATATGCAGCGGTAGGTGGGGGCACCTATCATCCACCCACTTAGTGTGGTGGTACTCTGTTTTTAGGGTAGCTCTACATTGAGTGGAAAGCCAAATGATTTCCTGTAAACCAGGAAATCATTTACAATGCTGGGTGGTAAACTTATTACCAACCAATACGTATTCCCTATGTAACAACAAGTGGGATGTAGGAGGATTAGTGCCCCTCCCAACATAACAACTAACTAAAATACGAAAAAGAAATCTTGGACCAGGACTAACCAAGTACTGGCATGAATTTACTGTATAAACAGTGGAGCTGGATAAGTACATTCCAACATGTTACACATAATACCTAAACATATTAGGTACAGTGAAACACAAATATGGTACTGTATGGTGGGTGAACAAGATAAAACATAAATTTTTGGTTCAAAAAGACATAAAATAATCTACAGGATTGGTACTTCTATGAAATAACAAATCTACTTCATCATTTCCTTGTAATACCTATATCTTTACAGAACTGACACCAATATTTTGAACATAAGGAGAGAAAAGTATATGAAAGTAGGCAATAACTGCAACAAAAAATAATGTCACACATTTGTGAAAGAGAAAACCATGATTGCTGTCAACATTATGGTATGGGGGATGAGAGAGAGATGAAATGTAAAGTAAACCTACAGGGGAAAAAAAAAAAAATGGTAATACTGTACTAGGTTCCATATGCAGCGGCAGGTGGGGGCACCTATCATCCACCCACTTAGTGTGGTGGTACTCTGTTTTTAGGGTAGCTCTACATTGAGTGGCAAGTCAAATGATTTCCTGTAAACCAGGAAATCATTTACAATGGGATGGAGGAGGATTAGTGCCCCTTCCGACAAAACAACTAACTAAAATTACGAAAAAGAAACCTTGGACCAAGACTAACCAACATGTGACAACTAAGGATCAAACAAAGACCATGGTATGGATTGCGACATGGAATGTAAGGGGTGCAGATGACAGGGTGAAAGAGAGAGAGATTGTCCAGGTGCCTGAGGGTGCAAAAGTGAATGTATGTGGATGAACTGAAACTAAATAGTGTTGTGAGAGTGTAAGGAAATAGGAGTAGGATAGGGTATATGCACGGGAGTTGGTGAGAATGAGAGGGCAAAGGAAGGAGTGTGTATTGTTGTGTGCATGAGATAGGAGAATATAAGAGAGTGTGGATACGTTGGCTCAAGAATTGTGTGGGTAAGGTTGAAAGTTGGACTGTAAATGTGGGCGACTGTGTGTAAGCATGTGCCAACGCAAGATCGTGCAAGCAGAGTGAAAGAAGAGGTCTGGACAAATATGAAAGCATGCATGGAAAAGTTTGAAAGGAATGACAGAGTGTTTTTGATTGGAGATATGAATGGAAAAGTAGGGAATGTGAAGGTGGATGGAGTAGTGGGTGAGTGGGGTGTGCCTGCAGTTTTTTTTTCTTTTTTTTTATGCGAGGAACAAGAAACCAAAGGCCAGGAGGCCACAAACTGTTCCTTCCAAGAAAGAAAGAAAGAAAAAAAGAGTGCCATATTCAAGATCCAATCATTCTGAGATGCCTGGACACTGCATTTGTAAGACTGGAGATCACAGGAAGCAAAGGAAGACAGGTCCAGAGTTGACCTGTTGCACAAATGAAGGACTGGGAGTAACGGTTAACTCTTGCATTAGAGAGTTGGACAGAAACAGGATGAGAGTTTGTTGCCAGACAGGTGCTATGCACCCATCGTAGAGGTGGGGGGATGTAAGCAGACAGTTCAAAGGAGCAGTGACCATTGAAGTAGCAATAGAAAAGAGGTAAAGATCCAACAGTGTGGCGAAGAGACTGAAGTCGAAGGAAGTCAGTAAGAGGAAGAAAGTTAATGAGATGAAAAGCCTTTGTAAGAGGAAGAGAGTTAATGAGATGAAAACCCTTTGACTCCACCCTATTGAGAAGAGCTGTATGTGGGGAGCCTCCCCACACATGAGAGTTGTACTCTACATAGGGGCGAATAAAACCTGTGTAAGTCAACAACTATGCAGGGGTAAAGAAGGTAAGGAGTCGGCCTAGCACACTAGCTAATCTCTTGGAAGCAGATTTTACAAGAGATGTAATATGATCTTTCCAAGATAAGTCCCGAGTGAAAGAAACCCCAATTATGTTCAAGGATGATGCAGGATTGAGCTGGATAATACTATACATTAGTGGGTACTCCTGTGGAAGATTATGTCGGGTTGATAGGTGTAAGAACTGTCTTTGATACATTAAAAACAACATTATATTCACCCCAGTCAGAGACATGAGCCAAGTCAGACATTAGGTGTGCCATAGCCTCATCCCTTGTTTGTGGATGAGAATGGCAGTGCTCTTGTGGACATTTGTGTCAGGAGGGGGTTGATGATAGCTAATATCCTCTTCAGACAAAATGATCTACAGGTATACATGGCGAATGATGAGAAGGGTGGGTGGTGAACTGCCTGAACGGAAGGCAGTGACTGATTATGTCTGTGTGGATGACAGAATGAGAAGGTGTGTAAGGTATGCAAGAGCATATAGAGGTTGTGGGAGTGGACTTTCTGACCACCACTTGGTGTTGGTGAAAGTCAGGGTGGAAATGAAGTGGAGGAATAGAAGAAGGGAAGGACAGGAGGAAGCAGTTCTTACAAGGAGGGTGGAAAGGTTATAAGAGGATGGGAACAAGGCAGAATGTAAGAAAGAAGTGGAGAAGCAATTAGGGAAATATGATTTGGAGCAGATGGGGGACGTGGAAAGTAAGAGATATCCACAGAAGAAATAAGTGCAGCATGTGAGGTGGTGTGTGGGGTGAGGAGAAGATGGATGGAGGTGGAAGGAACAGCATGATGGAATGAAGAGATGAGACAGGTTGTGGCACAAAAGAAGAAAGCATATAGTAAGTTGATGAAAAACAGGAATGTGGAGGAAGCTGAGAGACAGAAGAGAGAGTTATATGCAGAAAGGAAGAGAGAGGTGAAAAGATTAGTAAGAGAAAGAAGAGAGTGGATGAGGAATTTGGAAGGAATTGAGTGTGAAGTGGAGGGAATGTAAGAAAATGTTCTGGAAAGAGGTAAAGAGAGTTGGACAGGGTGCCAAAGAAACTAGTTGAGGAGTGAAAGATAAAAATGGTAGATTACTAAAGGAGAAGGAAGGAAAAGTGAGTAGATGGAGAGAACACTTTAAGGAACTGTTGAACATAAAGAATGAAAGCAATGCAAGTATTAATAGCTGGTGAATGGCTGGGAGATGGAGGGATGTGAGAAGAGAGGAAGAAATCAGTAAGTTGGAGGTTGTGGAAGCAAAAGAAATTCAAAATGGGGAACACCCCAGGAATTGATGGAATGTGTGGTGACATGCTGAAGCATGAGGGAGAGATAGTAATAGAATGGATGTGGAAGATGTGCAGGCTGGTCTGGGAGGAAGGTAAAGTCCCAAAGGATTGGAAGTCAGGTATAATTATTCCCTTGTGCAAAGGAAATGGGGAAATAGAAGTGTGTGGTAATCATTGGGGCATATATGTCTTCTTAGTGTAATAAGAAAAGTATATGGTAGGATACTTATTGACAGAGTTAGGGAAATAACAGAGGAATTAGTTGGAGGAAAAGAGGGAGGTTTTAGGAAGGGAAGAGGATGTATTGATCAGGTATTCATTCTTAGGTCTTTAGTGGAAAAGTTTCTAAGGAAGGGAAAGAAGTTGTATGTGGCCTTCACTGATTTGGAGAGAGCATATGACAGAGTGGATACACAAGGAT
The DNA here is from genome assembly GCA_018397915.1 of Birgus latro. Classification (NCBI taxonomy): domain Eukaryota; kingdom Metazoa; phylum Arthropoda; class Malacostraca; order Decapoda; family Coenobitidae; genus Birgus; species Birgus latro. Next base: position 49,479 of record JAGKTI010003803.1, read on the forward strand.
TGTGGAAAACATTAATAATATTAGGAGTTAATGGGAAGTTGCTGAATGCCATGAAGAGTATGTATGGGCAGGCTGAGGCTGCAGCGTCTGTGGATAGTAACTGAGTGAATTCTTCTATTAAATGTGACTTAAGGGTTAAGGGACTGAATAGGGAGGCTGCCAGAGATCGAGCAGCGTGGAGAGCCGCCATTAGGTGACCAAGGCCGACACATGCAAGCATGTTGGAGCCTTAAAAAATGAACGATGAAGGTTGGACTGACACAGGGATGTGTCACATCTCCAGGGTTGTTCAATCTGTATATGGATGTGGTTATTAAAAAGATACAAGGTAGGGCAATGGTTTTTAGAGCAGTCCTAATGAGGGAGGTCAGTGTGTGGAAACTCCCTGTACTGTTATTTGTAGATGATACTGTGTTGTTAAGTGAAGATGAAGGGGAGCTGCAAGGGTTGGTGAATGAATTTGGGTGAGTGTGTAAGAAACAATCTAAAGGTGAAATGTAGGGAAGAGTAAAGTTAAGGTCTTTGAGAGAAATGAAGTCACTGAATGTACAGTGAGGATGGACAAGGAGGAAATGGGAAACGTGAGTGTGTTTAAGTACTTGGGTTGTGTGATGAGTAAGGATGGAAGTTTAGAGGATGAAGTGCTTGAAAGTGTACAACAGGAGGAAAGGTTGCTAGTTCTTTGAAAGCATGATAAGAAACAAGGAAGTGAGCATGGAAGTGAAAGAGTTACTACATGACAGTATTGTGATACCAACCCTAACATATGGAAGTGAAGTGTGAACCTTGTTGAAGGGACACAAGTCAAGAGTGAGGGCAGTGGAGATGAGTTATTTGAGAGGGGCATGTGAAGTATGGACAGACAGACTGACAAATGAGGAAGTGAAGGAGAATTGTGGTGTGGATGTGATAGGAAACATTAGGAGAAACACACTGAGTAGTTTGACCATATGGAGAGTGTTGGAACTAGACAACCACACTCACCGGCTTCACGACGTGAACTAGCAAGGCTCCCGGTTGCGTACCACAGGAACCCTCCGATGACGTCATCACTCGTGACTTAGATGTGTGCGTGCACACACACACTAACACTCTCGTCCTCTCTTCTTAATTTGACAGAAGATTCCAAGGACGAAGCTGGATGGTCTATTTGCGTCTGATGCACACTATGTATCCAATACATAGACTTTTGTTTAATTACTATCAAGACCCAGTCTGTGACCACATACAGATATGTGATGTCTCTTAAAATATTCTAAACTTTCTAGTCTCGGCTGACTGCTGCACGCAGTCGCTCGGTCGAAGCACCTTTCTTGGTGAGACAATCAGCCAGTTGTTGTGATGTATCCACCCAGGATACCTCATCAATCTCCCCCCGCTCCAACATGTCCCGCAACACAGCAATATCAATGCGCAATCTCCTGTCTTCTACGCTCTTACAGGAGTAAAGGGCGTCCACCAGACTCTTGTTGTCGACGAAACACTTTATTTTGATCTTTCCACATCCAGAAACCTCACGCAATATGTTGGAGAGATATACAACAGTTTCAGCACATTCAAGCAACGCCTCAGCAGATAAGGTAGATTTGACGACCCTCCTGATCTTCCTTGTCTGCCAAAATATAGGACATCTTGCCTCACTAGCATCTCGTAGATCACAAAACTTCCCTGAGATCCATTGCCTACAAGGTTGGCAGATGAGGCATCCGAAAAGCACTCTATATGACAGTCCTCAATCGGCCCCATTCTTGGAATGTATAGCTTCATGTTGTCAGTCTTCACCCTTGAGATCACCTTATTGAGTCTAAGCAAATCCGCTACGGTAGCTCGGTTGCTATTCACGCTCAACTCACACACATCAAAGGCAATATCTGGCCGAGTGTATGTGGCAATCCAATTGAGTTGTCCAATTAATGCTCGGTACTCCTTTTTCTCAGACTCGGACAGCTTCCCTGATTTTACTGCTGCACGATGTTTACTCAGCGTGACTGGTTTCAGGGATGAAGCATACTGGAATTGGTCGAGCGTTATGGTGCCATCGATGTTGGAGATGACATTGAGACCAACGTATTTGAAGGCTTTTGATTCTGAACTGCCGATGAGGAATATTTGACTCAACCGATTTATCACTTGCTGTTCAAACTCATGTGTACCAGCCCAAAGGAAGTCGTCGCCGTAGATGCATACAATGCCTTCGACTTTGCCACCATTGCTCCAAGAGAACAGCGCTGAATCCAGTGATGATACTTTAGCTCCGAGACTCAACAACTGATCTTTTACGCGCAGATACCAATGCCTAGCAGCATCACAAAGGCCGTAAACAGTTTTCTTTAGTCTCCATAACTTACCATTTGCACATTCAAGCGGAGGACGTAAATGAACAACTCTCTCAATGTCATTACCTTGCAGGTAGGCAGCTTTCACGTCCATAGTGTGGCAATCCCACTGGTTGGTGGAAGCCAAAGAAAGTGCCAAACGCACTGCTTCCTTTGAACAAGTAGGCGAGTCTTTTCGGAGATCCACTGTGTCTTCCTCAAATCCTCTGGCAACTAAGCGGGCCTTAACAACAGGCTTTCCATTTTTCAGTTTTTCTGTCACAACCCATTGAACCGTTATGGCACCTTGCCCAACATATCTACTTCCTCATACACATCATTATTCTGCCAATTTGTAATTTCATTTTCCTTAGCACATAATACGGCTTCAGAGTTGAAAAGAACAAGCATTTCTGCGTCATCATCAACCACTTCCCATTCGCTAAGATCCTTCTCCAAATCTATCCAATCAATGCTGCCATCAGAGTCCCTCTTCAAATTATAGCAGTGTTTGTACTTTCCAGTGGCTTTACCTGCCCGACTTATAATCCTTCCAGACACCAACTCTCCACTTTCTGAAAGTATTCCCTTAATACGTTGATAGTCATTCAACACTTGCGTAGGATCGTCATTAGGCTTCTCCTGGACAACATTTTTCTTCTCATCACTGCTGACATCACTTTCAATTGTAGTATCTTGCTCTGGCGCTTGCGCTAGACGACATACGTGCACTCGCACGTATACACTGCCGTGTCTCACCAGAATTTGTTTCTCATCTCTGCCTATTACAATTCCAGGACCGTGCCACTCATGACTGTCATTTCTTTTGTAGAAGACTTCATCTCCATTCTGGATGTCGTTTAGGTCACTTGAACGTACGTTGTGCCGCAGAGCCCTAGCCAAGCGTTCATCTGATTTGGTCTTTATAAATTCTTGTCTAGCTAAATGAAGAGCGTTCAAGTTGTCTCTCACAATTTTCGATGGTGATGAAGGTTCCAGGGCTGGAGGATCATTTGCGTACACATTAGGCAGACTAGGGTTTTGACCAAAACAAGTTGGTTAGGAGAAAAGCCTCAGTAGTTGGCGAGAGCATTTCTTGCCGATACTGCTCATGCCAAGGCCACATCCAATTCACACTGGCTATCAGCCATTACCTTCCTAACAATGTCACCAATGACTGCATTTTGATGCTCACAGACTCCGTTGCTCCAAGGACTCTCTGCAGACGTTGTCATGATCTTGACATTGAAGGCCTCTCTCAATGCTCGCATTTCCGCATTATTGAATTCACAGCCATTGTCTGTAAGAATTTTTCTAGGTGTGCCAGACACAACAATCCAACTCCGAAATATTCCTTTGATAAGTGTGCGCCAAGAGTGAGGGCAGTGGAGATGAGTTATTTGAGAGGGGCATGTGAAGTATGGACAGACAGACTGACAAATGAGGAAGTGAAGGAGAATTGTGGTGTGGATGTGATAGGAAACATTAGGAGAAACACACTGAGTGGTTTGACCATATGGGGAGGATGGAGAGCAAGAGAGTGAAGTGGAGAGTGTATGTGAGTGAGGTGGAGGGGGGAGAGGGAGGGGGAGGCAAAGGATTTGATGGAGGGATGGAGTGGAGAGGTATAAGAGAGGGGGGGGGGCTGTGAGCTGGGAGTAGGAGAGTGGAGGCGATTTGTTTGTGGCCACCCCTTATGGGATTAAGGCGTCTGGCAATAGACAGACAGACAGATATACATTCCTAAGGAAGAATAGTACTTTAAAACTAAGACAAAACAAGGACTACAGGTACAAGTTGGATGTACTGAAAAATGACTAAATCCTGTAAAGTATCTTCAAAGATCTGATGAAATATTATTCTACCAACACATTACGGATGGGACACATAAACACTGAAAAAGTTAAAACATGAAAGATATGGGCTGTAAACAGAAGCCTTACAAACTACTGCAAGTACAGAATAGTATATGAAAAGACCACATGAATGGTATATGAGACTATTGTGAGAGAAGAAAGGGCTGAGCATAAACATATGGTGTGGTAGAATAAAATAAAGAAGAAATATACAGAGAAAGGAGGGTGATAAATATAGGTACGGTAGTGTTTAAAGATGAACCTATCCATATGCACAAGAGAAAGGGTAAGTAAGTATACAAGATGGAAAAAATATCAACAAAAAATACTTATTGCAAAGATCTTTATAATATACTGGCATATGCTCCACAGGCAGGCTTGGATGAAGTAGAGAAGGATGGATTTTGGGATGACTTAATACATGTAGTAGGTGGTATGAGGGATGATGAGATGGTGGTTTTAGAAGGGGACTTAAATGGTCATGTAAGTGATGCAGCTTCTACTGATAAAGCAGATCGCTTCGCTCAGACTTTCTCCTCCAATTCTACCTTAGACGATTCCGGTGCTGTTCCTCCATCACTTCCCCCCTCAGACTTCCTCATGACTGGCATTAAAATTTCTTCAGCTGATGTATTTTCTGCCATCACTGGCCTCAATATTAACAAGGCATATGGGCCTGATGGGGTCCCTCCTGTTGTCCTCAAGAACTGTGCTTACACCCTGCCTAGGTAAACTCTTTCGCCTTTGTCTCTCAACTTGTACCTTTCCTTCTTGCTGGAAGTTTGCTCTCATTCAGCCAGTCCCAAAGAAGGATGACCATTCCCAACCCTCTAACTATCGTCCAATTGCTTTAACATCCTGTGTCTCAAAAGTTTTTGAATCAGTTCTTAACAGAAAAATTTTAAAGCATCTTTCCTGTCACAACCTTCTTTCTGATCGTCAGTATGG
>JAGKTI010003804.1:0-13328 GCA_018397915.1 Birgus latro
AAGGGCGAACTCAACAATAATAATAAAAAGTCATTGATGTATTTTTTTTCCTTTTTTTCCTTCCAATAGATACAGAATGTCCAGAGGAACATTTTGGTGTATGACATGTTATACCAAACCCTCTGATATGCTTCAATACACTTATAAAAACTTTAAATGCATTTTTCTCAAAACTTACTTTTGTTGAGTTCACCCTTTGTATTCTAAAGGCCTCATATATATAGGGAGATGCAACAAGTCTGTATCTTTTACGACAATAAATATTTCACTTCAGATTTAACATCCTCAAATTCATTGTCCATTTGGGTGAAGCACAGATACATACTCGTTTCATGTCTGTTTGTATAGTACAATGACAATGCAAAACAGCATTTGTGAGAATTGGAATATAATGTACCAATGCTTTTGTAAATATGATATTTCAGGTATGAAATTGAAACCAACCAATCACGCTGCAGGAATGCGCAGGTGCCACATTCACGAAAGTGGATCATCAACTGGAAAAAAATAGAGTATAGCTACATTGTACAACCCACTTCTCTGGCATTGTTTCTGTCATTTCTAAACAAGTCATGTTCTTTCAGACTTAATTCTGCATCTTTTCAGTTCATTAGCCTATGACTGAACTCATTCGACATCAGGATTTTCGTCATAAACTAAACATTCTAAGTCAGACATTTTCCTTACAGTACTGTGTGCATTGACACTAAAAATTTCAACTCATTCCCATCACCATAATCACCCTTGAACTTATTTACAGTTATTTGGTTATTGTTGGTGTTTAGTAGTTGAACTTCAAGGGTTCTCCTTGAGTTTTCCCCAGGGTTGTTATGATTTAAATCAGAGTGAAAAAATCATTATTTAAATAAAATGGATTTTTTTTTTTAATATAAATACAGTAAAAATGAAGAATACAGAGAATGTGATGGATGTGTATTGTATGGATGCATCAAGTCTGCTTGGCCTGTACTCTTCTTGTACTTATCTTGATCAAGTCAGGCACCAGTGATTGCCTTTTGTTACAAGGCAAATATTGAAAAACAGAGGAAAGAAGGCTCTTTGATAATAACAATAAATGCTCCGGTTAGGAAAGCTTTTAATGCATCAGGTCTTTTCAAGTTGTATAGCAACTTTTGGGTAATAAATGTATGACAGCAAAATATTCATTTAACATTGATAAAGGCATAGTACAGAAAAAGTCTTCATAAAAGTGAAAAAAAAATCCAATTAAGTAAAACAATCAATTTAATTTTAAAATTTTAAAAATATATATATACAGTACAGTATATGCTATTTTTTCCAACCCTGATTCCTCATACAAAGAAGCGCTAGCCTGTGGTGCACTACCTTGCTCCCACTTCCCATTCACATTATTATTTTCAGTTTTGTAATCCTGTTTATTTGAACAGTGTATTATATAATCATGCCTAATGGGTATGTTGCACCAAGTGGGAGGGAAAAAAACCCAGTGTGGTACTCTTTTGACAGAAATCCCAAAGGCACAAACAGGGTTGGGGAAAAAAATCACAGATAAAAAAAAAAAATCTGATTTGAATTAAAAAACCTGATTTATTTATTTATTTTTTTAATAAAAAAAAAGAGACTTTTTTCCAACCCTGGTTTTCCCTTGGTTCATGTGTACAATTTTCCTTATCCCTATGATTAAGTTTTTTTTTCACCCAAATCTTTTCTTTCATTTACTGTAGTTCCTTTCTTAACCTGTAGTCATGTTCTCTTTCTGCTTTTGTTCTTTCAGGAGCAATAAATACTGTTCTTCCAGGCTGGGATCCTGCTAAGCCTCTTTGCATTTCTTAGTACCAGGTACTTCTGCTCACTAGCCAATTTGACTGCAGTCAGTCTTGGGTTGGTGCCATCATCCTTCCTTACCTCTGGAACCCTTTTGGCTTCTAGCACTTGTACATTTTTTAGTTTAAGTATGCCCTTAAACGTATGGTCAGTGATCTCACTGTCATCCTTATCATAAGTAGTTTCTACACCACTGGAATCTTCTGCTATCACATTGCCTTCTATATTATCAGCTTCTTCTATGCCTGTAATCACCAAGTTAGGCTTCATTTCTTTTCCTCCTTAAGATTGGTCTCACGTATTTCTTTACATATCAGTTGCTTGGTTTTCTCACACATGTCGTTTTTCATGTTTCCTATAATATCTAGCCTTTTCTCTATCTTCACAACCCTGTCATTAAGCATGTCATGACTCATCTTAAGGTTATTTACCAATTTCAGAACATCAACTGTCTTACTGTTGCACTCCTTGCAAAACCATTGTTGTTGGATTTGCAGAGTTTCACTTAACCTTTTCAATATCTGAAAGTCTTTCTCTAAAATCCCTTCACATGCAGTGTGAAACCAGTTGGAACAGAACTCACTGTAGAGTGCTTCATCATCATTCCCTACTATAGTAACGGCGCACCACGCTGAGGTTTTCATTGTCGTACCTTGGCAACCAACCATTCAAAAGTGCGTCCGATTTCATATCATATTGTACACGAATCGTATTATCATGCACGAATATATTATACATAAATATTATTATACATGAACATATTATTAACGAATCACATGCGTCCCATACAGTAATCCCGTTACTTTCTGGACGACCACTATCTGGTTACACCACTGTTTGGACATCATAGGCTGATGGCTGAAACCCAAAATGTCCAAAAATTGCCCCCCCCCCCAAAAAAATCCTATTTTTTTGACTGCGTCAGTTTGAGTTTCCTGCGCGCGCCAACCAGCTGTATTATCGACCTCTGTCCGCTTTCCTCTCACTTCCCGCTCAGCTGCCGGCTCGTGAACACACTCTCGTACGCTCTCGTCATGGCTGCTCACATGGTTGCTTTTGTGGTGATTCCCTACCTCCTACAGGGCTTGCTGCTCCTCTGCACCTTCATCGTGTGTGTGATGATGGCCCCGCCGCTTGAGAAGATGAAGAGAGTGGTGTTGACTCTGGAGAAGAAACGGGAGATATTGGAGAAGGTGGATGCGGGATAGCCGACATCATGCATCCTATGTGAATTCAACCTCCCTCACTCTACTTTGTTTGATATCAAGAAGTCCCGAGACAGACTCCACCAGTACACAGCTGACTTCGCTTCAAAAACCAGACGGAACGTGGAGAGGAAGATGATGTTTATTCTCAAGTATGCAGACATCGGCCGTTCAACACTCATCTGGTATCGACAACAACATGCTGCTGGTGTGTTGGTATGTGGAACGGAGCTGAAATCTGCCTCTGAGAGGTTCGCAAGGTTACGTGACACCCCAGACTTCAAGGCATCTGAAGGTTGGCTCTTCGCATTCAAGTTACGGCATGGACTTACCAGTCTTAAGGCCCATGGTGAAGCTCTGGACGCCAGCGAGGAGGGAGTAGAAGAGTTTCGGCAGAAGGTGAAGGGTTTGATCGACAGGGAGGGCCTCACTCTCGGTCAAGTCTACAACGCTGATGAAACTGGACTATTCTATCGCTCAGTGCCCACAAACACTCTTACTGAGGAGACAGAGAAGCGAATACCTGGCCGCAAGCTCTCCAAGCAACGGGTGTCTGCTTTGTGCTGCACCAATGCTAACGGCATGCACCGCCTCAAGCCCGTTATTGTTGGCTGTGCAAAGCAACCTCGGTGCCTTCGTGGGTTAATGGATGTCCTTCCTGTCATGTGGTATCATTCTCTGAAGGCTTTGTTCACAGCCAAGATCTTCAGAGATTGGTTTCATCAACACTTTGTCGAGGAGGTCATTCATTATCAGACGGAGATGCTGAAAGTCCCACGTGACCAGGTAAAGGCCCTCCTGATGCTAGACAATGCACCTGCGCATCCGTCTGAGAAGGAGTTGGTGGCTGAGAATGGCCGCATCAGGTGCCTGTTTTTGCCACCTAATTCGACTGCTCTCATCCAACCAGTGGACCAGGGAGTGATTGTGGCAACGAAGAGGCTGTACTGACAGAGGTTTTTGGACGAGGTGCTGGTTGTCTTCGAGGACGAGGATGAGCACAGGGAAGGACGAGACACGCGAGGACATCAGACTTGGGAAAACCTTCACCGCTACAACCTCAAGTCTGCCATCTACAACTAGGCCAGTGCATGGAAGGAAGTCTCTCTCAAGACTTTAGAAAGTGGTTGGTCTCGTCTGCTTCATGCAGCTGACGTGGTGCATGACTTCCTAGGTTTTGAGGTGGATGACTTCCATGCAAGGCTTTGTGCGGGTGGAGATGATGTGGATGTGTATGAAGTGCTTGAGTGGTTGGATGACGACAAGGGCGATCCTGGGTATCAGATCATGTCTGATATCGAGATTGCATCTACTGTTGCCGGTACGAGTACCCAGCAAGAAGATTCCGACGAGGACAGCGACGATGATGTGGAATCCTCTCAGCATGTCACTCCTCCAGCCATCCTCAAGCTGAGCGCACTCTGGGAACACGTGGAGTTCGTCCTGGACTACATAGAACACTCGAACTGCGACAGGGAGATGGGGCCCTTGGGACTTGTGGAGGAAGTGTGAGCTTTCAGGCAGCGCATCATAAATCGTCAGAATCATCGTTGCTTGTGTCAATCAACCATTGACAGTTTTTTCAGGCCTGTCACCCCTGCCATGCTCAGCTCTCGCTCCACACCAATGCCTCACCAACACAGGCCTTCAACCTCCGAGCCACAGCCCAGCACATCGGCCACAGCAGAGCCACCACTGGATGTGAGTTTGCGTCTATCCTCAGAGTCCTCTGCAGTGGGTAGCCCATCACCATGTTCCTCCAACGAGCCTCTAGGCCGCCTCCAGCAGCTCCTCTCAGACTCTGACAGTGATTAAGCATCAAGGACTCTAGACCACATGGGAATTTACAGTGATGTGCAGTGCAGTGAAGTGATGTGATGCAAGGTACAGTTAGTTATGGGAAGGGAAACATTGTGGGAAGTGCTGGTGAGTGTGAAGTGCAGCGCAAGTGCCACAGATTTAGTGAATTGCATCGGTGAATTCCTGCAGGTGCCTCAGGTGCACCTTTATACCGTCAGAGTCTGGGAGGACGGAGCGGGTTATACCTCAGGACGGCAGCAGCCTTCTCATAAGTACCCTAACTTCATTGAAAATCCTTGTTTTGTTCTTCCCATTTCATTAATTTCATGCATAGACTGTGTGAAAGGTGATTTCCATAATGATTTTCATGTCTAACCTTTTTTCAGCATGCTGTAAATTGGTAAAAAATTCCCATAAATGTAAATCATAATTTCCTGTAATCAGTTTATTTTTTCATGCATTGTTGCCTATAGCATTGAAGTGCACAAGCTGTGAAAAGTGATTTTCAGTGATATCTATGTCCGATACTTACTTTCAGCATACTGTATAATGGTGAACACTTTTGCTATACCTAACTCTTAATCGTCATTTTTTCTGGTAACAATTTTATGTATTTGATGCCTTGTATCCCATATTTTAGGGCATAAAGATGTGAGAAATGGTGATTTTCATAGTGATTGCCACGCCCGATACATACTTACGCTAAGCTGCCAACTCGTGAACACCTATGCCTTACTTACCTCAAAATCATCATTTTTGGGTTAAAATTCAATGAATTCGTGATTTGTGTTCATTATTTTAGTGCATACGATGTGAGAAAGGGTTATTTTTATAGTGATTTCCATGTCCGATACTTACTTTCAGCATGCTGTAGAATGGTGAGGCTTTGTGTCCCATATTTTAGTGCATAAGATGTGAGATAAGATGATTTTCATAGTGATTGCCATGTCCGAAACTTACTTTTTTTTTTTTTATGCAAGGAAGAAGGAACCAAAGGCCATGGGCCCACATACTGTTCCTTCCAAGAAAAGTAAAAACAATACAAAAGAGAGCCAAATTCAAGATCCATTCATTTCGAGATGCCTGGACACACTGCGTTTGAAAGATTGGAGATCATAGGAAGCAGGGAATACAGACAGAGGGAGACAGTTCCAGAGTTGACCAGTTGCATAAATGAAGGACTGGGAGTAACGATTAACTCTTGCATTAGAGAGTTGGACAGAAAAGGGATGAGAGTTTGTTGCTAGACGGGTACTACGTGCCCGTCGTAGAAGTGGAGGGATGCAAGCAGACAGTTCAGAGGAAGAGTGACCATTGAAGTTGCAGTAGAAGAGAGATAAAGAAGCAACAGTGCGGCGAAGAGACAAAGGTTGAAGGGAATCAGTAAGAGGAGGAGAGTTAATGAGACGAAAAGCCTTTGACTCCACCCTATTGAGAAGAACCACATGTTGGGAGCCTCCCCACACATAAGAGTTGTACTCCATACACGGGCGAATAAAACCCGTGTACAAGGTCAACATCTGTGCAGGGGTAAAGAAAGCTCGGAGTCGGGCCAGCACACCTAATCTCTTGGAAGCAGATTTCACAAGAGATGTAATATGTTCTTTCCAAGACAAATCCCGAGAGAATGAAACCCCTAGCATGTTCAAGGATGATGCAGGACCGAGCTGGACATTATTAAACATTAGTGGGTAATCCTGAGGAAGATTTTGTCGGGTTGATAAGTGTAAGAACTGAGTTTTTGATGCATTAAAAATAACAAGATTATTTTTACCCCAATCAGAGATATGAGCCAAGTTTGACATTAGGTGTGCCATAGCCTCATCCCTTGTTTGCTGAAGTAACTGCTGAGATGGACGTTGTGGAAATCGAATGGAAAGGTGAAGGGTGGAATCATCAGCATATGAGTGGATAGGGTTAGATGTACAGCTTAGAAGGTCATTGATGAATAAAAGAAAGAGAGTTGGTGATAGGACAGAGCCTTGAGGAACACCACTGTTGATAGGTCTAGGAGAGGAACGATGGCCGTCTACAACAGCAGCTATAGAACGACCAGAAAGGAAGCTAGAGATGAAAGCACAGATAGAAGGATAGAAACCGTAAGAGGGCAGTCTGGAAATCAAAGATTTATGCCAGACTCGATCGAAAGCCTTTGAGATGTCAAGTGCAATGGCAAAGCTTTTGCCAAAATCCCGAAAGGAGGATGACCATGAGTCTAAAAGGTAGGTGAGAAGATCGCCAGTGGAGCGTCCCTGACGGAACCCATACTGACAATCAGAAAGAAGGTTGTGACAGGAAAGATTCTTTAAAATTTTTCTGTTAAGAACTGATTTGAAAACTTTTGATACACAGGATTTTAAAGCAATTGGACGATAGTTAGAGGGTTGGGAATGGTCACCCTTCTTTGGGACTGGCTGAATGAGAGCAAACTTCCAGCAAGAAGGAAAGGTACAAGATGAGAGACAAAGGCGAAAGAGTTTACCTAGGCAGGGTGTAAGCACAGAAGCACAGTTTTTGAGGACAACAGGAGGGACTCCATCAGGCCCATATGCCTTGTTAATATTGAGGCCAGTGTTGGCAGAAAATACATCAGCTGAAGAAATTTTAATGTCAGTCATGAGGAAGTCTGAGGGGGGAAGTGATGGAGGAACAGCACCGGAATCGTCTAAGGTAGAATTGGAGGAGAAAGTCTGAACATAGAGATCTGCTTTATCAGTAGAAGAAATAACTACAGAGCCATCAGAGTAGAAAAGAGGAGGGAAGGATGATGAGGTAAAGTTGTTAGAAAGGTTTTTGGCAAGGTGCCAAAAGGAGCGAGAAGAATTCGAGTTGGAGAGTTGGGAACATTTAGCACGGATGAAAATATTTTTAGCAGAGCGAAGAACAGACTTAGCACGATTCCGGGCAGAAATATAAAAAAGATGTGATTCAGGGGTGGGTTGGCTCCGGTACCTTTTAAAGGCCCCCTCTCTGTTGTGGACAGCATTAGAACAAGCATGATTAAACCAAGGCTTTCTTGCATTAGTCAGAAGATAAGAAAAAGGAATGTATGCTTCCATGCCCGAGAGAATAACCTCCATAATGCGCAGGGCACACTCAGACGGCTCCCGGCCATGGAAGCAATAATCATTCCAAGGAAAATCAAAGAAGTACTGCCTGAGGGCCTCCCAATCTGCAGCTCCAAAGTGCCACAGACGGCGTTTCTTTGGAGGGTCCACAGGCTGTACTGGAGCAATAGGACAGGTTAAGGTAATAAGGTTATGATCGGAGGAGCCCAACGGAGAGAAAAGATTAACAGTGTAAGCAGAAGGATTAGTTGTAAGGAAAAGGTCAGGTATGTTGGAACTCTCTCCAAGGCGGTCAGGGATACGGGTAGGGTGCTGTACAAGCTGCTGTAGGTCATTAAGGATAGAAAAGATGTAGGCTTGTTCACCAGTGGATCAGTGAAAGGAGAGGAGAGCCAAAGGTGGTTGTGAACATTGAAATCTCCTTGAATGGAGATTTCAGAGAAAGGAGAAATGGATAGAATGTGTTCCATCGTAGAAGTAAGATAGTCAGAGAATTTTTGATAGTCGGTAGAATTAGGAGATAAGTAAACAGCACAGATATATTTAGTCAGAGACTGACAGGAGAGCCGAAGCCAGAGAGTAGAGAATTCAGAAGAATCAAGTTCAGGAACATGGGAGCAAGATAGATCGTTGCGTTCATATACACAACATCCACCTTTGGCTTTGAAATGAGAATAGAGAAAGTAGGAGGATACAGAAAAGGGTTTGCTGTCAGTTGTCTCAGACAGCTGAGTCTCAGAAAGAAAGAGAAGGTGAGGTTTAGAGGAGAAGAGGTGGTGCTCGACAGAGCGAAAGTTAGAGGAAAGGCCGCGAATGTTACAGAAATGAAGAAGGAGTGAGTCAGATAGTGGTTCCAGGCAGCTCCGAGAGTCGTCACCGGGAGAGGGGCGGATGGTGGGGGCATTTATTGTCCCCCCCCCCGGGGACTCCGAGGCACGATTATCGTTAGCCATTTTTTTGGATTTTTTGAAAAGGAAGTGTAGTGTGTAGCGTGTATGTAGTTTGGTGTTGACAGTTAGAGAAACTTGTATTGGAGAGCATGCTGGTCTACTCTGTGTGTTACTGAGACACTGAAAAAGTTCAGCAAAGGGGGATGGTCAGGAACAAGTCCTGAGGGCTGATGAAACGGGAGCTCCAGCTCTCCCTGTCATCAGCTTTCCATCCTCCTTGGGAGTACTGCCCTGCTCGACTGGTGCTACAGTCTGCTCACCTCACTTACACTAAGCTGCCAACTTGTGAACACCTATGCCTTACTTATCTCAAAATCATCATTTTTTGGGTTAGAATTCAATGAATTCATGCTTTGTGTTCATTATTTTAGTGCATACGATGTGAGAAAGGATGATTTTTCATAGTGATTTCCATGTCCGATACTTCCTTACACTGTGCTGGCAAGTTGTGAACACCTATGCATTACTCACCTCTAAATCATCATTTTTTGGTTAAAATTCAATTAATTCATGCTTTGTGTCCATTATTTATGTGAAAAGGGACTTAAATAAGTGCTATGCATGTCTGGTAGGGAGGTAGATAGGTGATTTTCTGATTTAGGTTTGGTTAGGGTAATGAATGACTGGTGTGGGAGCTTCAGAACCACTTTCTGGACAAGACCACTTTCTGGTCATGCCTTTGGCTCTGTTACAACAGATAGTGGAGGGATTACTGTACTAAATAAAAGGAACCAGATATTGTCTTCCTAAATGAAACAAAACTAACATCAAGGATATCAGTGCCCTAAACCTAGAGGAATATAATATATAGAGAAGAGATAGGAGCTTAAAAAAAGGAGGAGGAATTATGATATTAAAGAAAAATCTGCAAGTCAAAGAAATAGAACTAGATATACCCTCACAGGTAGAATTGATTGCAGTTGAGGTTAGTACATCTGAAGGGAAAATATATCTATCTATCTATTGGCAGATGCCATAATCTCGTACGGGGTGACCATTTGACTATAAGTTATTTGTTTTACAGGGAGGGGCACTAACCCTCCACCAACCCACTTGTTGACACATAGGGAGCACGTATGGTTTGGTTATATGGTTACCACCCTGTGTTGTAAATGGTTTCTCGGCTAACAGGAAACCATTTGGCTTGTCACTCAATGTAAAGCCACCTGTAAAGGAAAGAAAAGCAATAAGAAGTGACAGGAAAGATGGGAGAAATTGGAAGAGAGGAGGGCAGGCACAGAAAAAGAATGATAAAGGCTAAGGAAGAAGTAGGCTGCACTACATCAAGTGAGTGGATGATGGTTGCCTCCACCTACCACTGAAGGGAAAATAATTGTGGCAAATCTATACATGCCACCCAGATCAAACATTTGGGAAGAAGGTGAATATGAAGACCTGGCAGAGAGTACAGTTCAAAGTTTAAGAGCATTACTACATAGAATGGAGGAGAAATCTGAAAGAATTATAATATTTGGAGATTTGAGATTTGAACAGAAATATAAATTGGAATACTCTAGATATAAAAAGCCAGGAAAGCTGTTGGGACCAAAAGCTCATTGAATTTGTGCAGGAGTTTTTCCTAACACATGTAAAAGAAAGCACCAGAAAAGAGGACTAGATGTACCATCAGTACTAGATCTTCCATTTGCTAGGCAAGAAAATGACATTGACAGTATTATGTATCACCCTCCATTCGGCAAAAGTGCCCATGCAGTATTAACAGTAGTGAAAGCTACAGAAAGAGCCTTAACTATAAAAAGGGAAACTGCCACTACCTAAAGAAATACTTCTTAGAAATAGATTGAGAAAATGAGCTTAGAGGACAAAATTTAAATGTTGTATATAGAAAATTCTGTGAACTTTATGAAATAGGAGTCCAAAATTACATCCCTTGATACAAAGAAGCAGAAATGACAATAAAGAAATGGTTTAATAAAGAATGTAAAAAATCAGAAGAAAGAAGAGACTTGTTATGGAATAGATACAGAAGACATAATAGTGAGAGGGCATATAACAACTATAAACAGGCAAGAAACGAATACAGAAGAATATTGAGACAACTCAAAAACAGTTTGAGGAGGACATCATTAACAAAAGTAGGGATCAACCGAAGCTATTTTACAGCTACATCCGAAGCAAGACCAAAGTAAAAGACAAAGTACAATCCACTGTGGTTGACGGGATCCTCTATACTCAAGAGAAAGATATTTGTGAAGCACTAAATAAGAATTTCCAATCAGTTTTCACAGAAGAAAATAATTTTGAGTGGGATGATACACAACATGCATGCCCAAACATATTACCAGATATACAAGTATCAGAAAAAGAAGTACAGGAGGAGTTAAGTAAATTTGACAGTGGAATAGCAAATGGTCCAGACGAAATTTCATGTTGGGTGTTACATGAATGTGCAAAGAAGTTAAGTAGACCATTATACTTAATATTCAAGGAATCCTTGGGTCAAGGTAAACTACCTGATATTTGGAAGAAAGCAAACATTGTCCCCGTATTCAAGAAAGGGAATGGACAAAATCCACTCAACTACCGACTAATATCAGTAACCAGTGTTGTAAGGAAGTTACTGGAAAAGCTGATAAGAAAAGTTTGGGTAAACCATCTAGAAGAACACAATATGATAACAGAAAGGCAGTTTGGTTTCAGAAAGGGAAAATCATGTGTTTCTAATCTGTTAAGCTACTATGACAGAGTTGCAGAAACATTACGGAAAAGAGAAGGATGGGTGGACAGTATCTATCTAAATTTCAAGAAAGCATCTGACAGAGTACCGCACCAAAGACTTATGGAAATTGTACCATCAAGGAGGAATCCGAGGCAAACTGTACTGTCGGATGCAAGATTTTCTCAGGGAAAGGGAAATGAAAACAGTACTAACAGGAAACTACTCATCGTGGAGAGAAGTGATTAGCGGAGTTCCACAGGGCTCAGTGTTGGCACCAATTATGTTTTTAGTGCGTATAAATGACGTAGCTAGTAATATTGGACATGAAAGCTATTTAAATATGTTTGCGGATGATGCAAAAATACAAAGGAGAATTACTAACAGAGACTCTTGTAAAGAACTACAAGAAGAATTAAATAAACTTTGTAAATGGAGTAATAAATGGCAAATGGAATTCAGTGTGGACAAGTGTCATGTAATCTATCTATCTATTGCCAGATGCCTCAATCCCGCACGGAGTGGCCACAAACAAATCGCCTCCATGTCGCTCTGTCCCCCGCCATTTTACTACCCCGCTCCCAACTCACACCCCCCTCTCTCATGTACCTCTCCACTCCATCTCATCCTCAGCCTTCCCCTCCCTCTCCCCCCCTCCACTTCACTCACTTACACTCTCCTCGTCAGTCTTTCTCTCTCCATCCTCTCCACATGCCCAAACCACCTTAACGTGTTTCTCCTAACGCTTCCTATCATGTCCACATCCACACTACAACGCTCCTTCACTTCCTCATTTGTTAGTCTGTCTCTCCATGTGACTCCACATGCTCCTCTCAAATACCTCATTTCTAAAGCTCTCACTCTTGATTTCTGTCCTTCCAACAGGGTCCAAGCTTCACTTCCATATGTTAGAGTTGGTATCACAATACTGTTATGTAAAAAATTTTTCACTTCCATGCTCACTTCCCTGTTTCTTATCACTGCTTTCAATGAACCAGCAACCTTCCTTCCCTGCTGCACCCTTTCAAGCACTTCACCCTCCAGACTGCCATCCTTACTCATCACACTACCCAAGTACTTAAATGCACTCACATTCTCCATATCCTTCCCATCCAATCTCACTGTACATTCACTGGCTTCACTTCTTTCGAAGACCATCACTTTACTCTTCCCTACATTCGCCTTTAGATTCCGTTTCTTACACACTCTCCCAAACTCATCTACTAGGCCTTGCAGCTTCCCTTCATCTTCACTCAACAGCACAGTATCATCTGCAAACAACAGTACAGGGAGTTTCCAAACACTGCCCTCTCTCACTAGGGCTGCTTCAACATCCACTGCCTGACCCTGTATCTCTTTTATAACCCCATCCATGTACAGATTGAACAACCATGGAGACATGACACATCTTTGTTTCAATCCAACCTTCAAATGGAAAGATTCACTCAGTTCGCAGTCCATACGCACTGCAGCCTTAGCACCCTCCTAGATACTCTTCACTGCCTTCAACAACTTCCCATCCATTCCATATATTCTGATAAAGACATAAGGAAATTTAGTTTCCCATATAGGGCAGTTGATCAGTGGAATGCACTACTGAATGAAATAGTGTGTGCCAAGACAATTCATAAATTTAAAGAGATGTATGATGAAAATGGTTTAACCCCTACACAGCGGGGTTGTCGGAAGTTTTCCGTGCCATTCCCGCGGGGATATTCATGCTCCAACTGACTTTTAAAAATATTTGCCAAAAATCAGTTATTAGCCCTAGAATATTAGAATTACATATGCATATGGCACATACCTTCAGCTTTCTCCTGGG
>JAGKTI010003804.1:19205-31538 GCA_018397915.1 Birgus latro
CACACACACACACACACACACACACACACACACACCGTAATTCCTTCCACTGTTTCCTCTCTCCATCATCACGCCTTTCTCTTAATTCCAAACTTTCTCCACCATTTATTTTCATCCGTCTCTCCAGCAGTCCATCCAGTCGTTCTTCCTTCATTTCTTACAAGGTCGTTCTTTACTATTCCTCAGCTCTTCCTTCCTGTCTTCTTACCCTTTTGTTTGCTTCTGTTAACACTCTTTTGTCTGTCTATCGCCAGGCGCTTCAGTCCCGTAAGGGGTGGCCACAAACAAATCGCCTCCATGTCCCCTATTTCCAACGCCATTTCACTGCCCTTCTCCCAGCTCACACCCTCCTCTCTCATATACCTCTCCACTCTTTTTAGTCAGAAGTCGACGATTTTCTTCATTTAGAATTGTGGATGTTAATACTGTCACCCTAAAATGCTCTCTTGTTTAGGACAACACACGTATTCTATTCGAACCAACGCCATTCAAACTTGTTCAGCAGAGACTGTGTCGGGAGCCTCTGTTAATATGGGTACCATTAGCTAAATCTCTTGGTCGAGACAAAAGTAGTATTCTAGTATAGCTTACGCCAGACCATTTTATTCTGCTGAAAATGATTTTCAGGAGCCTAACAGCGTTAACTTGCCGGCATCCTCCTCCCCTTTTGACTTCTCTCGTTCCGTCATACGTTTGTTTTTCTCTCCCACCCTGGATTCTCTCTCTCTCTTTCTCTCTCTCATTTTCCACATCTTCATCACTCTATCTTTCGCTTTCTCCACCCATGTTCATTAATCGGTCCCAGCTCCTCTCCTTTCGTCCTTACGTTTCTGTAACGCTATCATTTTTCTTTCATTCTTCATCTATCCTCTTCTCCGAGTCTTTTAAGTCCCTGTTTCACTACTTCTTCAATCTTCTCTCTCTGCTTCTCTTTCTCCTTCGCCCCGTAGTCATGCTTTCTTCACATTCCAGTCTCCTTATGTCCCTCTGTATTTTTCCTCTTCTCTTTGTTTCTTTCCTCCTCTCTCCTATTTTCCACTCTTCTTTCCTCACATCCTTACTTGTTCTTCCTATTTCCTTCCTTTTCCTCTGGTTCCTTCCTAGCAATATTCTTTAAATTTGCTCGTCCCCCAATCCCATCTCCATCCTTCCATCGCCCTCATTTCTTCCCTCCTCCCTCAACAACCTTATCTCCATCCCTCCTTCCTCATACCTTCTCTCTTCCCTCCTTCCTGCATAATAATTTCTCCTTTTTCCCTTCCCCCTTCGTTCTGATTTCTCCTTCTGCCATCAGTGCTTGATCTCATGGTTCTATTATCTTTCGTCCTCCCTCAAAAGCTTTTCTCCATCTCCCCTTGGCTTTCATTTCTTGTCTCCTTCCTCCTAAAAGCTTCTCTCCATCGCTCCACCCTTATTTCATCCTTCTTTTCTCCATCTCTCCTTGGCATTCATTTCTTGCCTCCTTCCTCCTAAAAGCTTTTCTCCATCCCTCCACTCTTATTTCATCCTTCTTTTCTCCACAATCTTTTCCCTATTTCTTCATCCCTCCTTTCGTCACATACATATCTCTAAATATTCTTCGCTCTCATTCTTCCCTCCTCTCCTCACCTTCCTTTCTTCACCTGTCCATGGCTTTCATTTCTTTCCTCTCTTCACATTCTTTTCTCCGTCTCTCCGTGGTTCTCCTTTCTTGTCTGCTCTCTCCACATTCTGATCCGTCTCCCCTGGGCAGCGTGGTTGTGAGAGCTGCTTGCGGGCTAAAGAAAGGATGAATATAGACCCCCTGTTGCTGAATGGTGGCCGACCGAGGCTGGGACGGACGCAGGGAGGGAGATACAGCAGAAGAAAATACGGAGGGAGGGAGGGAGGGAGATAGAAGAATATGGAGGGAGGGAGGAAGATGAGACGAAAAAGATGGGGGAGGGAAGGGAGGGAGGAGTGGAGATAGTAGTAAAAGTTCGAGGGTAGGGAGGGAGGTAAAATGGGTGGATTGGGGAGTGAGGAATGAATCTACAGCAGATGAAAAGGATGGAGAGAGACGGAGACAGAGAAGAGTGGGGGGAATAGGATAAAAGGGCGGATGAGAAGGAACAGATGTGATAACGGAAATCGGGTCCGAAGGAAGAATGGAAAGGGAGGTGAGATAACGGCCAGCAGGGAAGATGAGTACGGGGTGAGGCAGGTGGATGAGGAAGATAAATTGAGAGAGGGGGGCAGGGTAGATGTGGGAGGGAAGGATAGAAGGAAGGACGGAAAGAAAGAAGGAATGTTACTGGAGCGAGAGAGGTAAGGAGGAAAGACTGAGGGGAAAGAAGAAACAAAGGTTGAGAGGGGGATGAAGGAACGGATAAGGAGAGGGGGGGAGGGGAGGAGGGATGGCTGAGGGAAGATTCGTTGGAAGAAGGGAAGGTTGAGGGAGGGAGGGAAGTTGGTGAAGGAAAGGCTGTGGGAAGGCAGAAAGGAAGGAAGACTGGGGGAGGGAAGGAGGGGAGGCTGAGGAGGGGGAGTGGAGGGAAGGATGACAGAGGAAAGGAGGCAAGGTTGAAGCTGGGTTAGAAGGAAAGGGCAAGGGGGAAGGCTGAGGTAACGAAAGAGGTAGGGAAGGTGAGTGACGGAGGGAAACAAGGTTGAGGTAGGGAGGGAGGAGGGGATGGAAGCTAGATTGAGGGGAGGACGGTGGGTAAGGAAAAAAGGTTGAGGGAGGGTGGGGGGAAGTAAATCTTCAAAGCTGCTTTGGAGAGGATGAAGTGTACAAGAAGTGAAACAGAGTGGTGTGGAATAAAAAGGAAAGGAGGAAACTGGAAATGGGGCAGAATAAGAAACGGGGATATTAATTCTTATGGTTGGAACAAATCCGTTGTATTTTTCAAACTCTAGGATTTTTATTCAGCTGAGAATGAGTTGTGAGAACTGAGCGTTAATGGTGTCACCATTCCCTCTCATGGTCAACACAACTTATTTTATTACGGCTACCTACAGGGGGTATTATTAGAGGGGATTTTGTCCATTTTTTTTTTTTAAATAACAGAACAGAGGAAGGAAAAGCAAATGAATGAAAAAAAAAAAATCCATAAACCAGATTACTGGTGTCCTCCATTCATGAAATATCTGTAACAGTTGGACTTGAACAGCTGTAGGTTGAAGTTTGGAGGGAAACAACTATGGGGAAGCGAGATGCAGTTTGGGGAATAAAAGAATTCTGATAGGCAGAAGTTCTGCAATATGGCTGTGTGACATTCCAGTCATGAGCGCTGCCAGATGCCCGTGTAGCACGAGGGAAGGCATGGAGAGGTGGCACAATGGACGCAACTTCGTGTGAGCATTTGCCATAAAAATATCTGTAAAATAATGCAAGGGAGGCAACATTCCTTCTTACTCTTAGGGGAGGTAAATTATTTGTAACAACAGGGTTATTAATAATTCCAACAGCTTTCTTCTGAATCTTGTCTAGTTGTTTTAATGCAACCTCTCCACATCCATTCCACAAGGGTGAGCAATATTCAAGCTGAGAGCGCATGTGACTCTTGTAAATTAAAGCTATCTGCTCGTCATTGAAGAAGTTACGAACTCTGTATAATAATTCAAGTTTCTTTGAGGCGGTTTTAGCAAGTGATCTGACATGAGAGGTCCAGCTGAGGGCACTGTTAAGTGAGATGCCGAGAATTTCAATACAGTACTTTTGGAGACGAGAATAGTAGTAGCATTGAAGGCAATACAATATATGAATCAGACAATATCTGTTTATTAGTAAATTGTATATATTTGGTTTTACTAGCATTAAATGAGACAAGGTTTTTTTGTCCCCATTCACTGATCATAGATAAGTCTTGATTTATGGAGATGGCTGTGCTGATTTGAGAATTGGAAATATCAGACTTTGTAAATGAGTGTCTGAGTGTGAATGAACTGTGAAGTGTTGAGTCATCTGCATATGAATGGATGGGACTGTGGGTGACAGATAAAAGATATGAACCAGGAACAGGGTTGGTGCCAGAACTGATCCCTGTGGCATGCCGGCGTTTAGTGGAAAATGGAATATACATTATCAACTTTTATTCTTATTTTTCTGTCGCTGAGATATGAGGCAAGCAGGGGAACAAAAGACGTTAGTCCATAGCAAGGGAGTTTGGACAGCAGGGAATGATTCCATACTCTGTCGAAAGCCTTAGAAATATCAAGGGCTACTGCGTGAGTTTCTCCATATAGGTTGATTGATTGATGGATGGTATGAGTCAGGGGATTGAGTATGTCAATGGTGGATCTTTCGTGATGAAAACCGTATTGTTAATCGCTGATTAACTTGGATTCAAGGTGTTTAACTATGTGCTTATTGATTAAAATTTCAAATACTTTACCAAGAGAAGATGTGACAGCTATTAGTCTGTAATCAGAGGGGTCAGAGGAACTTCCTTTCTTTGGAATTGGGTGGATATTTGCTTCTTTCCTTGAATTAGGGAATGAAGAAGTACGTATGCATAGTCTGAATAGTTTAGCAAAAACAGGTGTGAGTTCTGGGGAACATTTTTCAAAATAATTGGAGGAATTCCATCTGGGCCTGGAGCTTTGTTGGTAGGTAAATTGTCTAGGATGGATTGTACGTATCTTGTCTGTATTTTAAGTGGAACAGTTTCAGGAGAGTCAAGTTCTAGTACTGGGATGTTCTGACTGACTTCCTCTAAGGTAGAATTTCTGGCAAAAATATGTGCTTCCCTATGTGGGTCATTTGTAATGTTGCCATCTGAAGACATTAGTGGGGGAATGGATGATGACTTGTTAAAGTTATTATTGAAAGAATTAAGAGTTGACCAGAATATTCTATTGTCATTAGGGTTGTTAAGTAGTTTTGATGCTTGATTATGAAGAAAGTTTGATTTAGCGAGATTTATTACAGCTTTTGCATGTTTTTTTTTTTTTTTTAGCAATTTTAAATTGACAGAGTGATTCAGATGTTTTTGATTTTAAGTAAGTGTTATATGCCAATGACTTCTGGGCTGTTGCTCTTGCACAGTTGTTATCAAACCATTTTGGAGAGTTCGATCTTTTAGTGAACTGTTGACTTGGTATGAACAAATCCATACCAGCTAGTATTAAATCACTAGTATGGGCCTGGGTAGAATTGGCATCACTAGAGAAGAAAGACTACCACGGAATGTCAGCAAGGTAATTTCTAAATCCATCCCAGTTTGCCTTATCAGAGTTCCAACGGGTCATCCTGACAGTTGTAACAGTACCTCTATCCTGTATTGGTCTGGATTATTTGTCAGGAATAAATCCAAGAGATGGGCATTATGGTCAGGATTATCTGGTATTCTGGTTGGTTGCTTTACCAGCTGCGTGAGATTAAACGATTCTGCAAACAGCTCGCACTCTAGACGAGCATGGTCAGTCCTGGCAGAGTGCAATAACCATTCAACAGTATGTACGTTAAAATCACCCAAAATGGTAATTTCGGTACTAAGCGCAAGGTTGAGGTTACTCAACTGTGTGGATATTGAGTCAAATGTACTGGGTTCTGAAAAGGCATTGGGGGAGCGATAGACTACGCAGATATATTTGATAATATTTAGATAATTGAGTGAGTAATATGAGACTGAAAACTAATACTGTCACCATTAGCTCTCTCATTGTTAGGACAACTCTAGTATTCCATTCCAGCTAACACCAGGTGATTTTCTCCGTGGCCGAGCGTGTGTAATTTGTCGGGACTCGCTGGCTGACTCCGGGGCCGATTTTTGAAGTTTGGAAAATTGATTTTTTTTTAAATTGCCATATTGAAGAGGAACGTCAGATGCACCTGGCAGTGCAATTTTTAGCTTCCTGAACCCATCCTGTGCTGCGCAATGAAGTGCAGTTATCGGTCACTCCTAGGAATTGCTGCGATGTTTAGTTTTTTTTTTCTTTTTGCGGAAAAATAATGTCAGTGGTGGTGGAATGGTGTGAAATGACTAGATATGTGTATTTCGAAGTTTATCAGTACATGATATGTGAGGTTTCAGTAAAAAAAAAAAATTTGGCATTTTTCTGTTTATTCTGTTTATGGCAGTATCGACTTCTTTTTGTATTCTGGGTGGTGGAGTTTGTGGGGAAAGGGAGGCGAGAGATTATATTTTTAGACCTAAAACGAGATCAAGGTCATCCCTTGAATGTACAGGCTGAACAATGAGGGTTGAAATGCAAGATGATCTGCGATTTGCACCTGGCACAAGCAGATTAGAGGGGAAGGCAAGGGAGGCATTCCACATACCAAAACATCACGTGAACATGGCAAACGTTGGTGTAATGTTAGTGCAAGGCCAAAAATATGTAAAATGATCTAAACCAATTCAACAAACCTGAGTGAATAGGTGAAGATAAAAAAAAAAGTATTTTTCATATTTTCATGTCATGTTTATGTCCTTTTTTATTTATAATTGTAAACAGGATGGTTGTTTGTGTTTTACATGGAGGAGAAAGATGATATTTTCTGTTCGGGTCGAGATAATGGTTGTAACTGTGTGTAACTGCCAAGCAAATTTTTTGGAAATTAATATAAAAATAGAAAACAAATTTATATGAACAAAACTCTTTGATAAAAGAGATGATTATAATTTCGAAATTGTATCATACCCAAATTTGTCGGGAAACATACCTAGAGTTCCAACATATGGTGTATACATGTCTCAGTTGCTACGGGTAGCAGAGGCAAGTACAAATATGGAAAACTTTACTGCGAGAATCCAACAGATCACAGGAAAATTCCTCAGTCAAGGATTTTTCAAAACAGAGTTACGTAAGGCATTAAAGAAAACATATCATCGTCACTATAACTCTTTCAAACACCTGAAAGGAGAAATACATAGTCTTACAAGAGAAATATTTGATACTGCTATGGATACAATGGTATCCCAGGGCCGTCGATGGGCAGAGAGTGCTTATGGTATCCCCCCTGGCTCTGTAGCAGATTAAGTCTGACTATAAACCAATTATACCAACCAGTTTGAACTCACCTGGATGCTACTCAATTGACCATAACAGCAAACTATTCCTCTCAACTACAATGACCAGTTTCACCTAACAGTTGAGACTCAGCTGGATGCAACTTAACAATGACCAACAAACCAATCCTGCCAAATTGAACTCCACTGGAAATGGCATATTATTTTGTCCTATCTATTCATGTGTGTGTGTGTGTGTGTGTGTGTGTGTGTGTGTGTGTGTGTGTGTGTTTGTTTAGACATGGCCACGAGCCAAAAAATCTGCATCCACTCGTCATGGCAGCAGGCGTGAACTTACAGATGGGGTGTGAAGGAGTGTAGTCAAGGTCAATCTCAAGATTTCCTAGACGTTCATTCACATCCCAAAAGTTTTCGCAGTTTTCTACAAGTCTCACTGCATCGAATGATCCAAACTAGTACAACAAACCTAAGCAAATAGTTAAAGATACCAAAAGAAAAATGTATTTTTCTCCTGTTTTCATGTAATTTTTGTTTATGCCTGCATTTATAATTGCAAACAGGGTGGTCATATGTGATTTGCAAGGGGGGAGAAGGATGATTTCATCTGGGTTGAGATAATGAGTGTAGCTGTGCCTGTTTAGGCATGGCCAGGAGCGAAAAAATCTAAAATCCACTCACCACAGTAGCCGGCTCTGAACTGACTGATGGGGTGTGTTGGAGTGTAGTGTAGGTCAGTCTGAACATGTCCCAGACGTTTGCTCGCTTCTCAAAAATTTTCTCAGTTTTCTACAAGTCGCGTTGTATCGATGCTGGCTGCCATGCTAGGTAAGTCATTTGACGCCGGCGGCGGCCATGGGGGGATTGAGTTAATGCTGCCTCCGTTAACCCTTTCTTCATCAGAACGACCCTTATTATTCTTTAATGGACTATAAGACCTGACGATTTTATTCAGCTGAGTCAGGAGCTCGTGTGTTAATACTGCCACAAGATGACTTAGTCGAGTGAACAGTAAGAGTCTCTGTGTAATGAGAGTCTCGTATCCTTTGACTAATGCAAAAAGAAAAAAAAATGATTTAATCATGCTTGTTCTAGTGCTGTCCACAACAAGGAAACGGCCTACAAAAGGTACCAGAGCCAACCCACTTCTGAATCCCATCTCTTTGATGTTTTTGCCTGGAATAATCCTAAGTCGGTTCTTCACTCTTCTAAAAATAATTTCATTCGTACTAAATGCTCTAAACTCTCGGACTTGAATTCTTCCCGCTCCTTCTTGCACCTTCCCAAAAACATTGTAATAACTGTACCTCATCATCCTTCCTCCATCTTTTCCACTCTGATGGCTCTGTAGCTATTTTTTTTGCGTTAAAAGCAGAATTCTTCCCCCGGCTTTTTTTCCCCAGTTCCTTTTCGATTCTGGGGGTGTTCCTCCAACCCCCCCCCCCCCCCCCCTGACTTCAGCATGATGTATTTTCTGCCATCACTGGCCTCAGAACTAACAAGGTATATGGGCCTGATGGGGTCCCTCCTGTTGCCCTCAAGAACTGTGCTTATGTGCTTACACCCTGCCTAGGTAAACTCTTGCCTTTGTCTGTCAACTTGTACCTTTTCTTGTTGTTGGAAGTTTGCTCTCATTCAGCCAGTCCCTAAGAAGGGTGACCATTCCTAACCCTCTAACTATCGCCCAATTGCTTCAACATCTTGTGTCTCAAAAGTTTTCGAGTCTGTTCTTAACAAAAAAAAAGTTAATGCATCTTTCCTCTCAAACCCTTCTTTCTGATCGTATGGGTTCTGTCAGTGACTCTCCACTGCCGGTCTTCTCACCTGCCTTTAAGACTCCTGGTCTTCCTCCTTTCAGGACTTTGGCGAAAGCTTTGCCATTGCACTTGACATCTCAAAGGCTTTCAATTGAGTCTGGCATAAATCTTTAATTTCCAGCTGCCCTCTTATGATATCTATCCTTCTATCTGTGCCTTTATCTCTAGCTTCCTTTCTGGTCGTTCAGTACAGGCTGCTATTGTAAACACTCACCGTTCCTCTCCTATATCTATCAACAGTGGTTCCTCAGGGCTCTGTCCTATCACCAGCTCTCTTCCCTTTATTCATTAGTGGCCCTCTGTGCTGTACATCTAACCCTATCCACTCATACGCTGACGACTCCACTCTTCACCTTTCCATTCGCTTCCTGCAGCGTCCATCTTAGCAGTTACTTCAACAAACAAGGGATGAGGCTATGGCAGACCTGATGTCTGACTTGGCCCGTATCCCTGACTAGGGTACAAGTAATCTTGTTCTTAATGCATAAAAAACTCAGTTCTTACACTTATCAACATGACAAAATCTTCCACAGGAGTACCCGCTAAATGTTTGATAACATCCAGCTTAATCCTACATCATCTTTAAGCATACTTAGGGTTTCATTCTGTCGGGGTTCAACTTGGAAAGTTCATTTTATATCTCTTGTAAAATCTTCTTCCAAGAGACTAGGTGTACTAAGACAACTCCGTGCCGTCTTTACTCCTGCGCAGTTGTTGACTTTATACACGGGTTTTATTCATCTCTGTGTGGAGTACAGCTCTCGTGTGGGGAGTCTCCCCACATGCAGCTCGTCTCAACAAGGTGGAGTACAAGGCTTTTCGTCTCATTAACTCTCCTCCTTTTACTGGCTCCCTTCAGGTTCTGTCTCTTTGCTGCACTGTTTCATCTTTATCTATTTTCTGTTGCTACTTCAATGGTCACTGCTCCTCTGAACTGTGTGCTAGCATCCCACCACCACTTCAACTGGCGCGTAACACCCTTCTAGCAACAAACTCATCCCTTTTCTGTCCTGCTCGCGAATTCAAGAGTTGATCTTTGCTCCCAGTACTTCCTGTATGCAACAGGTCAACTCTGGAAATGTCTCCCTCTGACTGTATTTCTTACTTCCTATGATCTTCAGTCTTTCAAACACAGTGTGTCCAGGAATCTCGTAATGAACGGGTCTTGATTTTTTTTTTTTTTTGAGGGAACGGTCTGCGGGCTCCTGGCCTTTTAGTTCCTTCCTCATTGCATAAAAAATTAAAAATAAGCAAGCTACCAAGGATGGGTTGATAGAGGAAAGGTGCACCTGTTGATAAAGGGTAAATGAAGAAGGGAAAAAGATAAAGCCGGGGACAAAATCTTGTCTGCCATATCACATCCATTATTTGATTTTTCCATATGGTGGCCAATATTCATACGGAGATAGAGCCATGATACCATATGTTGCTCTGCCCGTCGGTGATTCTGATATGAAGTGTTAGGAGGAAAGTGACGGGAATGCCTAAAGTGCGAAGTAGACGCATTGAAACTGTAGGAGAACTTTTATGTCTGACTGTACAAACAGGAGAAAAATGTGATGGAAAGGGGAGGAAGCAAGAGAGCAGGATCCATCTTTACAAACCTTCTTGAGCCTGTCTTCGCTCATATAGCTGCAACATACTTCACAGGCAACCTAGAAGGAGTATTGAAATGAAAGGACCCCCAAAACGAAACTACAGTATCTCTGATAATAATAAACTGCGATGGAGCTGTGTTTACCCTGGTAATTGGGCTAGACCCCTGATAACTTTGATCCTTGCTTTGTAATTTCGCTGATGACCCAGAGGAGACTAAGAAGGGGATGAAGTGGTAAGGGAATATTTGACATTTCACCCCAATGACGTATTACTTTAGTCTATTCCTGCTGCTTCCATAATACTATAAACGATAGACGTCACGTACGGAAGAGGTTAATGAAGACTATAGGCCTATCTCGTCTTTCCAGTTTGAAAACTTTCTTAAGCGAATATGATTGTTAGTTGGTGGCAATAAAACACACACAGAGAGAGAGGGGTGGGGGACTCAGAACAGGAGACGAAAGAAAATGAGTTAAGAGGCAGACACAAAAAGAGGAAACGACAGACTGACAACAGCAACAAAAGAAAACACAAGTAGAAGGAAAAAATTATTCAAGTTAGGAAGGCGGTACTACGATAAAAGAAGAAAAGCAGATAAGACTGAAACAAGAACAGAGGCGAAAGTCACAGGAAGAAGAAAGATCACGGAAGGAAATACAGACCCAGAATACGACAGAAAGTGGGTAAAGTTAGGAAGGCGATACTGTGGTAGAAGAAAAAACACAGATAAAAAGGAAACAGAAAGCAGAGGCGAAAGAAAAAAACAAAAATACCAAAGATAACAATTAAATACACAGAAGACGAAGGGAAATAAGTTAGGAATACGGTATTTTTGATAAAAGACGATGCAGATAAAAGTTAAACAGAAAAAAACAGAGGCGAAAGAAAGCTAAACAAAGAGAGAGAAAAAAAAAACATATACATGCATTTAAAAGTAAATATGGCAAACAGCTGACAGGACACCACGAGCATAGTCCGTTTCCCGTGTAACACAGGTAATTACAGTTGGGTAATTACACACACATGCACGCCACCGTACTGAATGGGTTAATAGGTGGTGAAGAGAGGAAAAGTGGAAGGAAGGAGTGACTTTTCAGTAAAAAAAAAAAAAAACACTACAACAGCAGTGACATACACAAAAAATATGATACAGGAGGCACAGCTTGACCAGGAACCCCCCACCCCCCCACCCCCACCCCCCAAAAAGATGGGAATAACTGTAATTTACCCCTTCGCTCATATGGACGTTTATTTTCTTTCTGTTTCCAGACCACTTTATGCAACTTAGGAGAGAAATTTCCTAGCGAGTGAGGCAGGTAATAATGACTATATTCAAGCCTTCCAGCATGAAAATGATCCTCCAGGCTGAATCAAACACCTAGAGGTAGCAAGAATCAAGTAGAAAACATGTCATCGTCATGAGAGAGTTGAAGGCTGCAGTGGGAGGAGAACGGAAAAAGAGATGTGGCTTTCCAATAAAGAGAAGTTGACCTCAGCAGCAAAAGCAGCAATAATAATGAAAACAGTTCAGAAGTGATAGGGAGGCACCAACGGACCACATACAGTAGACAAAGTATGAGGCTGTGTATAAGAAGATTGTTTGTACCGTATATTCATTTTCAGTAGCATGGCTACTGCACGCCTCACAAGCAAATCACAGTGAATGTTAAAGTGATAGAGTTGGGTAAAAAAAAAAAAAAAAGCTACTTCTGATGGTAAAAAAAAAAAACTTCTGATAATAGGAAACCGCAATCAAGTCATACTTTGAAATCTGCAGAAAATATTTTATAAATATGAACCCAGATTAAAAACAAAACAAAACAGGAACTAGCGATTGGTGCCAATAGAGCACAGTAACACCGAGCCCAGACTCTGACCCGTGAACGTGACCTTCGATCAGTTTCCACCAGGTTCAGGCCACCTCTTACCACTCCTACACACAGTATACCAAACATGTCCGATATATATATATATATATATATATA
>JAGKTI010003804.1:36402-51293 GCA_018397915.1 Birgus latro
TACTATATATATATATATATATATATATATATATCGGTGTGTGTGTGTGATAGAGAGTGAGGGAGAGAGAGAATTCGTTGCGGGGGGGGGGGGGCTACGCCGAGTACGTCTGCAGTGGGAAGAAAAAGAGTTTAAGATACGATGAGGTGCAAGGTTGGCAAATCCGATATTAATCCTTTTGCTACTAGGACTTCTCTTTACTGCAAAAACTCGTCTTTCCAGGCTGTACCGGTATTAGAGAAGTGGTTACTCGAGGAAGGTCGTGAAGCCTCTTTCTGGCAGGATTTCTTTTACTTAAACACCATCGTCAGGTGTTAGCATGAATATGATAGCGAAGTACACCAACCGCAGTTACTGTGTAGGTGTACATCACAAGGAAGTGAATGGAATTAGCGGTCACATGTTAAAGGAGTAAAATAAACCAGAACTGTGAAGAACATTAGTAGGGGAAGAAGGGAGCAAATAATCCAGGCATGGAGGAAGGGGAGAGGTAAGGATCCAGGACAGGGAGGAAAGGTGAAGAGGATCCAAGGAAGGAGGGAGGGAGGCAAGGATTCCGGGCAGGAGGGAGGAAATCGACGCCGGTGCTCCAGGTTAAAGACGAGAGGATGATGTGTGGCAGCTGGCCCCTCCATCTTTCCTCCTTGTCGCCTTTAGTTCTACCTGGCTTGTTTCTCTTTCTTCTTTCCCTCCTGTATTCTGTCCACTTTAACCTGTATATGGGAATTGTCATCTCTCGATCGCCATTGCTAAACTCAGCGAGCTGTAACAAGAGATAAGAACTTCATTGTGGTGTTAAGCACAAGGAAGTGCTACTTACGTATTATTATGCTGTTGAGCCGCGGAAAGTAAGCTGAGCGTGATAATATTCAGGTTATGGTAGACGAGCTTCAGAATTCCCTTCCTGTGCACCTTCCTCCATTATCTAATGTGCCTCTTTCAAGCAGCTTTCTTTACTTTGCATCTGAACATTCTTTTCATCCTTTAATGGAGTTCATTCACTAAATCTTACGTCCTTCTTCATGCATAACATGAATGTTTTCAATGAATTTTGTCCCATACATTTATTCCTTTTCTTGTGTGTATTTTCTCTGTTTCTGATGTTCTCTAAGTTCCTACCTCGCAGTGGTCAGTGCAATTCAGGTAGTTACAGTTTCGTCAGGTTCCAAAATCCGTTTAAATTACTGGAATCTGTGAATAGAGTTCCATAGCTAACTTTTATTTTTCCTGTTACACAGTATTTTTATTTGATCTGGACGGTTTTATGAGAACAAAAGAAAAATATAATAAACTTCTTAGATTGCTGCTCTCCTGTGCCTCTTAGTGAGCTCTGTAATGTGGGACTATGGTCAATTTAAGCATGTTTAGGAGTTGTGATCTTTACTCGCTGAAGCATCGGCTGTAAGTTTGTAGTCTCTCTGCTTTAGGATGATTTTAATTAACTAAGGAAAAGTCTTGCTGAAAGGGGCCAATAAATGTTTTATGTAACCTCATCAGTTCGAAAAGTCTTTAGATCCGAATACAATCGCCAGCGGATGGCAAGAATAAAGAAAGAACGTAATCGGACTGAAGAAGTTAAGCAGTTCCTCAGCAAAAATCGTCGTTTTGTTTAACACAAGAGTTCGCGTATTTTCCTGATATTGTATAATATTTAACTCCTTCACTCAGATGACGTGCATTTTATTTTTGTCACTACCGGCCGATTTATTTCAGAGGTGACTCCGAACAGAAGCCTTCATTGATCCATCACTAATAGGGGGCCCTACAAAACTTAATAAAATCATCAGGAGAGAGCAAGAATAAAACAAAAGAAATAGGTCATCGGAGTGAAGGGTGTAAATAGAGACCACATGGTGTTCGGTTGTCGTTCCGTGACGTGGATGAGTGTCGTGTACGATCGTGACCTTACTGGGCTAGCTGTTATAGGCCTGGGCCCATACTTACAAAACACTAAGACTGCGTCGTAAGGCGAAAGTCTGTCCTAAATTCACAGGAGCGAGTCATAACTCCTTATGTTCGACCTAACCTGAGTCATCGCTAAAGACACCTCCCGAGTTGGTATAGCGCTTAGGACGCGGCTTATGACTCAGTCATAACGTTAAACATGGCCACAGCATCTCAACAACAACCAATTCATCACCGCCAACCAGGACGTTCTCGTGATAGGAAAGATGTGCTTAATTGGCTAAGTAATGCAGAACTGGTAAAGAGATACCGCTTGGACCGTACAGGCATAATTTTTGTGACAGGTTTGGTGCGGGAGACTCTGACAAGACCAACGGCAAGAAACAAGGCTCTCACGCCAGAAATGAAAGTTATTTTAATGTTGTGCTACCTTGCAACCGGAAAAATGCAACTTTGTAGTGGTGACGACCCCTTGTGCGTGTCTCTATCGTACTGTTAGAGATCTCCATGCTGCTCATGGCGGTGGTGGTGTTTGTTTACAGGATGGTGTGGTGGGGTAACATGTCCTCGTCCACAGTAAAACAAAGTGGTAAACAAATAATTCCTAAAACTTGACATTAGTCAGTTGACTTTTCACCGAAAATATTTAAGAAAAATATCATCGTAATGTTAGATTTTTTGCTATGTCTTCTCTGCTGTTTTTATGTATTTTTCTTCAATTTTCAAAACTCGCAAGTGCTGCACATCGCAGACCACTATCTCATCACCTTATGTTTTCGACCTAACAAAGTCTTGACTTTGTTATGCTGAACTGCTCCTTATGTCTCACATTTCTGGCTTTCACCTAAGATGTAGGTTTTATAAGTACGGCCCCTGGCGATGACCAAATGGCTGGACTATGATGCTGTTTGATCCTGGTTTGTGACAGAGAACAGTCAAATTATTTGATTTTCTATTAACGTACTTATTTCGCACAAAACCCTCCGACGTGTTATAAAAACGCACGTTTAAAACCAGTACACGAATGCTGAATGACTCGGCTCTAATATTTATTCAGTATAGTCGGTCGGGATTAGCGCCGAAGTGGTTACGTGAGTGAGTATGGTAGTAAGTGGACTGCAGGACCCCTGAAAACGAAGCGTCGGGTTTGTGGCCAGAGCCGGACGCATAAAAAAAAGAAAATGATGTTAAGGTGGTAATTGTTCCTCCTTCGACGTAGGTTTCTGTATAAATCCTTCCTCTCCACTGTCCCCTAGTTCCCTCATGAATTCTTCCATCGCTTTATTACTTCGTCTCTTCTCCTCACCCAGATTTAATTCTCCTGCTGTGGTTATGGAGTTAATTTATTTGCTTACGTTACTTGCCTCGCTGTTCTTCCTCATTTTGCCTTCCAACACTCCAGTCCACTGCTTTCTTTTCCCATGAATTATCATTCTTGTTCATTCGGTTGTCCAATATCGTATCCCTCTGTTCCTTATATCTATATCTATATCTATATATCTGTGTGTGTGTGTGTGTATATATATATATATATATATAAATTTCTTACTAACTCGAAGTTACACTTCTCGCCTTTCATGTCTTCCAGAGTAGTGTTGGAAGGAAAACAGCAGCAGGAAATTATAGAATGTTCATAGTAAATACCGTATCTTACGGCAGACGTTTAGTGAAAGTAATAGCTACTGTTGCTGAGAAGGTTTATATATTTGCATATGGTATACGTCAGTATTCTAAATAGATTATAAAGGTCAAGTTCTTGTAACTTAGGGTGGAATATACGTCTTTCATTTTTATGATGAACTCTCTCCAGGAGTTCCAAGAAATAAAACTGGGAGGAGGAAATGGGTTTACTAAACGAGTGTCCAGAAGGTGATTGACCAGGTGAAACGTGTTTACTGAGTGTCAGTATAACATGTCTGTATTGACTACGTGTTTAACCATTCATGGTCGAGACAACTCTAGTATTCTATTTTAGACTATACCAGACGATTTTAATTTGCTGAGTGAGTCTTCGAAGCGTAAGAGAGCAAAGACTGGTACTATACGGTTAACCTCATGTTTGGGACGACTTTTGTATTCTGTTAATGGTAGCACCAGCCGAGTTTATTCATCTGAGTGAATCGTAGGAGCTGTAGAATGTTATGAAGTTTTTATAATTTAAGACAGGTTTAAGCTCTATATAGTTTATTATTTATCGTTGTACTTGAAGCTCTCTCACGTGACTTCAGAACTGGTTTCTCATGGGAGATGTACGCTGATGACATGTTGATTACTCGTCCACACTGTCCTACTTTTGTTGATTAGATAATCACCTCCATTCGGAATTCCGGTACACCTTTCGTTAAAACTAAATCATCTAATAGTACCAGTTAGTGACGCATAATAAGACGTCTTTGTGCAAAAGTGATTATTATTATTTTTTTTTTTTTTTAGCGTTTCGCTTGGGAGATAATTCCTAAAAAGTTTGGTGATCTAAAGAATAAATCAAATTTCGTTATGTATTGAAGAATTTGAGCTAAATTGTAGCTCCATTGTACAGAGAGAGAGAATTAAATATCTTCATAAACTTTGATGAGTGCTTATCGGAAAAGTCGAACCATCTGCAACACGTTCTAGTGGAGACTGGGTTTTCATTGTATGCTACCAGTTGTAAATTTTCTTCGGATGGAACTGGGAAGATGGTTATTTCTGTCTCTTTCAACCTTTCAAGAGCTTGAAGTAGGCTATGTGCACCTTACATCCCGTAGTCTCTGCTTCTGCATCCTTTCCACTTTAACCTACCCTAAATTCCCATCTCTCCTTCGTGAATGTTGAGCTGTAACAAGAGGTTAACACTAGTATATGGCTGTCTTAAAGAAATTCTATGGAAAGGATGTAGAATATAAGGAATGTCTGATACTGCATTTGATCTGCTGGAAAGAACTGCAGAATGACAAAAGACCCCAAGTTTCGCACTAAAGGAAAATTACAGCCCCATCCGTGCACTAATAAGATTAGAAGCGAACCTCATATTCCGACCCGAGACTCGAAACCCTGAGGTAGCTTTCACTATTCTAGTTTTTTTTTCTCTCCATAATTGATAATTTTATAAGCGACAATCCAGTTCAGCAGTTCTTTACTGTTATACTAAGCCTTGTACACATATGTTAATAATATCTGTGTGTGTAAAATCAGTCTAAGACTTCTTTTCTAAAACTGTAAGTACAGTATACACGAACACTCTTGCTTTTGAAAGTTGATATTTACTCGGAATGTAACTCGTTATTTACGGTACAGTAGCTTGCACTGTTCATTACTTTCACGCATGCACACACTCGCACGCACGCACTTGCGCGCGAGCGACACACACACACACACACACACACACACACACACACACACACACACACACACACACACACACACACACACACACACACACACACACACACACACATACACACACACACACACAGAAATTTTATTGACCACATGTACATTTTACCGTAATAAAAACAGAACATTTTCTTAAGTCCATTTTACAATAACTAATTCAGTAAGTGCAATACAACAAATATTTCTCTTGAAAAACAAAAGTAAACACATATGTTGTATAAAAATTCAACAAGAAATCTACGCTACTAATAAACAGGTAAATGAAATACTTAAAAAAGGATTCCTAAAAGATATTCCCTAACCCACCGCAAGAAAGCAAAAACACGTGCGCGCTCGGAGAATGTGTGTGTGTGTGTGTGTGTGTGTGTGTGTGTGTGTGTGTGTGTGTGTGTGTGTGTGTGATGTACATATATGCTCATGTTACTTTATAGTTTTAATAAACAACTAGAGCCACAACACCAGCACTGATATTATTTCGTTTCGTAACGCGTACAACATGTCGCCTCACAACACCCCACAGTATTGTTTCTCCTAATGTGCACTCACTCCATTGCCATGCTTTCCCTTCTTTGATAATTTTAGGCATATTCTTGGAGTCCAATCAGCAGTGATAATGCCTAAAGCTGAGCCTCACATACCATGCCATGAATCACGGCGCCTGGTAGTATTGTCTTGAAGTATGCAGGTGTTCCATTCCCGGGTGTTGTCGGACGGTAACGTTGATTGGAGCTGGACTAGTCTGGGTGTCAGCGTGATGGGCGGCAGTGGGTGTTTAACTGATGCTCTTGACATCTCATTAGACGCTGCATTCTCCACTGCCTATTTACGGCAGTGTTGTTTTCTTTATGTGGGCCCCGTATTGCTTTTATAGCCCATTTAGGTGTTTTTTGGCGGGAGCGTCGGTCTTGTTAAGGGTGGTATATTTAGACTCACATTTCGTTTTACCCTTAGATTGCTTTTGCACTTAGAATGTTGTCCACTTCTGTTGATTGCACCGTCCTCCCTTGCAAGAAAATTACTGTTGTGGAATGAAATAATTAATGACTGCTTGAGACGCCAAGACGTTTTAAAAATTGATAATAAATATTGAATATGCCCATCATATTTAATTTACCTGAAACTACACCAGACCATCGATCTTCATTTGTTAAGGATCTCGACCGGATGGATCTTTTCTGTTTTTCACTTTCCTCTGCCTGCTAGTATTCCTAAGCTGAGAGCCCATAGATTTCTTTGAGTCTGTGCGTCAAGGAGGAGAGTGACGGGCATGTACCCAGTTTGAATAAACAGTGGAATAACAAGCGTGAAATTTGAGTTTTAGAAGTTCATATGGAATTTAATTTTGTAAGTGGTAGTGTTATTTGCTTTTTTTCATCAGACATGCAGCGTCTGAATCTTACGTTCCCCCCGCTTAGATTTTGGTCATGCCTCGAATACTTGGATGTTTAAAATTTCAGTGAAGTAAAATGCTAAGACGAAATTGTTCATATTTGATTAAATGTGGTCCTCACATCATCAGTGAGGAGTGTTTTTTACCTTATATTAATCCTTTTTTTTTTCACCTTGTTCTTGTTTTTCTTATACTAAATTTTCTTGCTTACATTACTCGTATGGTGTGGTGGGAGGGGGGAGGGGAGTGCCATAAGCGGAAATAGGTTGTAGACTGGTTAAGGAAAACTCGCCGTAATGCACTGTGGCACAGTCCTTGTTGTCAATGATATTTGTTAACTGTTTGGTAAACGCAACATTTTCGAAGCGATTGAGCATGTTTTTTAAGCTTCTGTTAAGTCCGTCAGCAATCTCCCTGAGGTAAGTTTGCTGGTTATATTTACGTGTCATCTGCTTAATAGTTGTGATGAACTTCGATAGTTTTGTACGATGTACTGGAAATAGTGGAGAGGCTGAAGAAAATGCCGATTTTTTTTTTATTTTTATGTATCTGGAATACTTTCTACCTACCCTTTGTAGTGGAGGTGTTAGACTGACGATGAAGATTCAGGACTTCTTAAACCTTCCTTTCATTTTATTTCTACTTCTTACGTCAATTACTGATAAAGTTTGTTTTCTTTTAATTCAGCTTTTTGCATTTTTTTTTTTTTGTTCTGGTAAAGAAGGTGTGATGTATCTTTTGAGTTTTTGATATGGAGTAGTGGAGCAGTGGGGGAATCCACAAGATATCGTATAGGTGGTCAGAGTATTCACTAGTCGAGTTCTGACGTCCAGTGTAGCCAGACTCGAACGGGTCATAAACTACCCCCAAGTAAACGTGAAACCTTTGAAACAGCGCTTCATCTGAGCAAGATGGTGCGGTCTGAGATAATTGTTCCCAGCCCTCTATAGCTTTACTTTTGTTGCATCTCTCCATCGTGAATGCTGAGGAGTAGTAACAGTTTACACTAGACTATGGTGCTCGTCACGAAAAGGTATAATGGAAAGGATGTAAAGCCATATTATTATCAATTGCTTCCACTGACGTACAGGAAATTAATAAGCTGAAAACTTACGAAATTTTCCGCCATGTTAATTTGGACGAACCATAATAATCTTATGACTTTTTTCTTAATAATTCTGCTTCACTGTATCGTACTTGTTTTACTTTTCCCTTACACCAAAAAAATTGTGTGTGTGTGTGTGTGTGTGTGTGTGTGTGTGTGTGAGAGAGAGAGAGAGAGAGAGAGAGAGAGAGAATTTAATGTTAGGAAGCCCTATGATTTTTTTTCCTTCTTCAGAATATAGGAAGTTGTTTTGGAACAAGTGCAGAAATGGTCATTTTAATTGGTGTATGTTCGGAGAACGTAGTGAGCTGTGGTTTTTAATGAAAAGAAACAAGTACGAGTAATTATCAAAGACTGCAAACCTTTCCCTCGTACCCTCATAATGTTTGTGATGGTTCTGAGCGGAGCAATAAAAGTCTGTGGTATCCGTTTGCCATGTTTCTCAACCATCTTTACGGCTGCTGGGATATACATTAATTACGTAATCAGTAAAAGTTGGTCTACGCCTCTCACTTTGTGGAAACTTGCTGTGTCATCCTACTACTGCTGACAGATAGCACTTTGTGAGCGATTGCTTGGGGTTCATTGGGAAATAGATCCATGAAAGGAAAAAGTAAGCCTTCCCATGGAAGGAAATTAGGTCCATGTAGGTCCATCTGTGTAAGTTCTTCTATGGGGGGGAACATATATGTCCTTCGGGGAATAGGTGAGTCCTCGTTGGGGGAATAGGTCCATGAGGGATTAGGTAAGTCATCCACGTTAGGACACTTGGCCATTAGGGATAGGTAAGTCCACCTCATTGAGGGAAAATAGGTCCATGGCGCATTAGGTAAACCTCATATGGGGAAGGACCCAGAGGGGAATAGGTGCATAGGAGAAATGGACTTAAGTGAGAGAAGTCCATTGGGTAAATATGGGCTTTATGGGAGAACTTTGTTCCATGTAGGGAGTAGGTGTCCTCCATGGGAAGACAATAGGTCTGTGGTGGAATGTGTCTGTGGGGAACATGGGTCTTTGGAGGGAATCCATTCATGGGGGAAATAGGTGGATGGGGAATTGACACTTGTAGGGTGTAGTAGGAGACTGCTTATAAATATGAAAGTGAAAATATAGTTTCTGGTGCTCTGCCATATTCACAATCTGAATATTGATAGGTGTGTGTGTGTGTGTGTGTGTGTGTGTGTGTGTGTGAACAAAGAAGCTACTCAGCAAAACACCACCCTTTCGGGGTTTATGATAGTAAGTGCATATGAGTAGAATATTTTGAAATATAAATAAGCGGAAGTGATGAGAGCAGCGTAGATGTTATTATGATCGGACTGGAATGTGGTCAGTGGAGAAATGAAGTGCTTGTAAATATATCAGTGGCAAGTTTGCAGAAAGCTGTGAAAAGGTTGAGGAATGGAGATTCTGTAAGTGCAGATGAAGTTTGTGGATGAGTCATAAAAAGTAATTGAGCGAACGCAAAGAAATACTTGTGTCAGCCATGCCCGAAAGCTTGGACTGAATATGTGGTGTTAAACTGAGTTGGTTGGGGGGGGGGAAACACAGGGATTGTACTCCTGCACAAAATAAAGGTGTCAGTTGTACTGTAAGGTGAAAAAAAAATGACAAGAATTGCCTGTTGTTATTAAGCTTTTGTATGAAAATACACTCGTAACTGATAGGATATGACAGACCAGAGTGCATGTGGAGCTATGAACATGGTGATCTCTGGAACGTTACGGGGCGTGTGTATCATCTGATTACAGCGAGGCAACTCATACAAATTTGTGAAATATTGTTTACATTTAAGCTTCCTGATCAAGCCCGTTCGTTGCGTCAGCATAAACTTTAACCAGCAAAACAGCCGGTCCATAAAACCGTCAGAACAACAATCAGTGTGGGCCCAGTCTTCCTGCGTGACCTGAGTATCAACACATTACCGTGGTCAGCCTGCCATTCCAAGAGCCATGGAAATTACCTGTTTCGTACAGATTCTTCTGTTCAAACCCATTTATTTCATTCAGGCAACTTCTAGGTCTTCTTAACACAAATCAGGCTCCATTAGTTCCATTCAGGTTAGTTCAGGGCCATTCAGGTTTTTTAGTTCATGAAGGGGACAGAGACTACCGAAGCTGCGTCCCAGAGATGAGCAGCGTCGTCACAGACACACCCTAAGTACCCTGTATGTGACCAGTACTTATGCTTTTACATCTCTCTACAGGATTATTTCACCCTTTAACTTTGCCTCCCCCCCCCCTCTCTCTTTCATTTTGCACCCGCGTCCTCTACCTTATTTTCCCGCTTCTCCCTCTTAATACCATGGCATCCAGTTAATTCTTTGTCCTTCACTTCCCCTAAAACATTTATCACTGTGTAATCCTTCTTTTCGTTCTGTTGTCTTGAAATAGCCAAATTGTTATTCTTTTTAATTCCACCTTTTTTTTTTTTTTATCGTGTTTTTATCTCATTCCTGTTTCCCATCCAAGACATTCCCTCTGCTAATGTTTCTAGTTTTATTGGTTGTTTTATATCATTCCTGTTGCCTATATATCCCTATCTCTCCCTGCACTAATTGTCTCTCCTTCCCCTCTCCTCATCCGCTTTTTCATTCCTTTCTCCTCCTTTCCTTTCACATGGCTGGGTGAAGGTAATATCCAGAACTCGTAACCTGCGGCCATGATGATTAATTTTCGTTCCAGAGAGAGAGAGAGAGAGAGAGAGAGAGTCTAATTTGGCCGGAAATACGTAAGGGAAGGAGAGTAGTGGCATGGGTAGAGCAAGGTCCATGTTAGAGGAAATGAAAGCAGTACGTATGATGCTGGAGGCGGTGGAAGGAGGGAAGGAAGAGAGAGGTACCGTGCCAAGGGACAAAAGTAGATACAATAAGGAGAAACGCATGAAAGATTTGAAGGAAGGAAAAAAATAGAAATCACAATTAATGAAAGACATGAGTAAAGAATGAAGGTATTCTCTGTAACACAGAATGTTTTAATACGCACTGTATCTCTGTGTAAAGGTTAAAGAAATATCGTATAAAGAAATTTGACAGTAAAGGAGAAGTTATCCGAGAAACTGAGGGAAGAAATGGAAGGGAAGGGAAGATGTGGAGGAAAGAGGGGACCCAAGGTTAAAAGTGATAGCACACTTTCTCCCCTCCGATAAACGATGAATTGCCGACATAAACACCAACAGAGAGAGAGAGATTAAGGAAGTATAGATTATGACTGAAGCCGAAGAGATTGTAATCATACCAGAGACAGGAAAATGAGGATGGGAGAGTAAGACAAGAGAACGAAATATGTAAGGGGGAAAAAATACAGATGACCTATAGAGCGAAGAGGAGTGGATGAGAAAGAGAGGAGAGGAACGCTAAAGAAATGTGAAGAGTCTGAGAGAGCGTAGGTGTTGACAAGCCGCCCTATTTATGACGATTATTTTCTGAAGAACGAGATAATGATAAAATATGTCTGACTATTCTGTGTCGTTGCTGACTACAACACTTTGTAATGTGGAAGCAGCCTGATCACATTGAACAGTTACATGTGTTTCATAAATCAGCATCAGAAATTAGGATTTGGCTTACACTTTCGCGCATTTAGTTTTAATAATACGATCTTGACGGTGGAATGTAGATGTGGATGGTGCGAGTGTGGGGAGAGTGCGATAAGGCAACAGAAGTGCGACGAAGAAGCGTCAAGAGGGAGAAAAGAAGGGTGGAAAGTTAGTGAAGATCAGAAGGGAAATGAAGAGTGGAAAGAGGAAACGAGAGAGAACGGGGGGGACAAAGAGTGAGGAAGTGGGAAGGAAGATGACAAGACTGACTGGAAAGAGAAGGAAGACAAGAGAATGAAGATCAATAGCGAGGTAGCAAAACGGAGAGGAAGGAAATGGGAAGGAAGAACACAAAAATGCTGTAGGAAGAAGGAATAAAAAAAAAGTCAGTGAAAATCAAGAGAAATGAAACGAAGCGAAGAAATTTAAAGAAATAGAAAGCCAAATAGGAGGAAGAAAGAGTGATGAAAAACACGAGAAGGGAAACGGAGAGAAAATGGGAAGGAAGATGATACGATGCACGGAGAAATAAGGGGAGAGGGAAGAGAAGAAGCGTGAGGAGGAGGAAGAGGAGGAGGAAAGGACCATGCTCCCCCACCGGCCGGAATATTGAAGTAAGAAATGCAATGATGGCTGATATGTGGAAATCTTGGTCCTGACTCTGTTAGAATTGGAGCCCGGAGGACGAATGAGAGGCAAAAGGAAGGAAGGAAGGAGGGGAGAGAGAAATAGCTGGAACTGAACACGGATAAAAGATTTGTAGAAAGGGAAAGAACGCACGAATGGGGGCGAGAATTAAGGAGAGGAGAGCGAGATAAACGAGGGTTGAAGGAGGAAAGTTGCTAGGTATGGAAGAGGAGAGGAGAGGAGAGCTGGGAGAAATGTACGAGAGGAGGAATTGAAAGAAGTTGAAGAGGTAAGAAAAGTGCTTGAAATAGAGGAGGAGAGGGCAGTATTAGAAACGAAAAGGGAAGCTGGGGTAGAAAGGGGCGCCTCAGAAGAATGTGAAGGAAGTTGAAAATAAAGAAACGAAAAGGATATTATGAATAGAAATGCATGGGGGAAGTAAGTGAGTAGGGAGAAAAGAGACAATGAAAAGAGCTGTTGTTGTTGATCAGCCCCGGTCTCTGGCCGAGCAGAGCCAACAACCGCAGGCAAGCAACCTCCCGTGCAATGAAAGGCATTACTTATGGTGCTTCCCTCGTAACGCAGACAGTTTTGATCTGATTTTAATAAAACTTGGTGGAGGGATTAAGGGTCAGGCAGGCAGTAAACCTATTATTTATAGAACAATAGGTTAAAGGTTATGGTCATAGTGTAAGGTCAGCTTCAGCAGTTTTTAGCTGATTTGGACCTAACTTTGTGGAAGGGTTGGAGACAAGGCAAGAATAAAGGAGTTCGATTTTGAAAACAGAGGTCAGGGTTACAGGGAAAGTCAGCTTACACAGCCTTGGTTGATTTGACCCAGACTTGGTGGATGGGTGAAGTGTCAGGCGACAACAATGGGATTCAGTCTTGACAGGTCATAGGTCAGGGGGGCCACAAGGCTAGGTCAAATCTCGACCTGTGTGTGTGTGTGTGTGTGTGTGTGTGTGTGTGAACAAATTTACCTCAGCAGTTTTGATCTGATTTGGACCAAACTTGGTGGATGGGTTGAGGATCATTCAAAAGTTTTTTTTTTCTCTCTCTCTCTCCAGAACAGTAGGTGGAAGGTCAAGGTCACATTGGGGGAGGGTAGTCTAGCGCAGTGCAGATAATGTTTATACCGGAGACCACCTTACGTCCCCGGCAGCGTGTCCATGAAACTCCGCCGGGTTAGCGCTCTTTCTCCTCCCACCACAGACCTCATCAGCCGAGCCACTGTCGCGTCTGTTTCCCGCTTATAAATTTCCCTTCTTTCAAGTTTCTCACTGCCTT
This sequence comes from Birgus latro, assembly GCA_018397915.1. Lineage (NCBI taxonomy): Eukaryota > Metazoa > Arthropoda > Malacostraca > Decapoda > Coenobitidae > Birgus > Birgus latro. The sequence continues at coordinate 49,632 of JAGKTI010003804.1, forward strand.
TCAAGTACCTCCTTAACATCATCATATTTCCTTCCTCCCTAAAATCATCATTCCCATTCCTCGCTTCATGAAGTGTTCCATTTCTTCCTGAATCCACCCGATGACTTTTTTTTTTTTTTTTCGTGCTAGCCCCAGACGATGTTGGTTACCTTAAATTGATTTTCCACACTGGAGCGGTTAGATACTGTATGTTAGTTTGAAGGGAGCAAGATTGTATTTGCAAGAATTAAGTCGTTATAGTGAAGTGGTTCAGTGCAATGTGGAAGATACGAAGGAAGAGGAAGGTAAAGGAAATATGAAAGTGATTTAATGGGCAATTAAAACGGTGATGAACAGCATGATTTGGAGGAATAGTGGCCGAGGGGAAGGACTAACGACCCTCGGGGCAGATTTAGGAGGAAGAGGTTGAGGATTGGGAGAGAAGAAGGCGGCTGAGGTTAATGCTCATCGACTGCCCGAGGGCCATTACGGCAAAGAATCACCGTTGTGCCAAATCCCTATGTTACTTTGAAGTACGATCCGCGGCAGTCTGATGTACATTGAGTCCCTGGTGGTACTGCTGGCTGAACAAAGACAGAGGAGGGGAAAAAATGCCCAAGAGTGTGACCGACCAGAGAGAAAAGGATATAAATCAAGAAATCTGTGGAAGTTGTGGTTAAGGGGAAGGAAAAATGTCGCAGAAGGCAGCGCTATTTATGGAGAGAGAGAGAGAGAGAGAGAGAGAGAGAGAGAGAGAGAGGGAATCAAAATTGTAGCAAATATAAGCGATGAAGAACATGACATAGAAGAAGACAGGTTGCGAGAAGAGACAGCGATGGTTATGGAACAGAGTAATGAGGAAGAGGCGGATGAAGAAAGAAAGGACAATTTGGAGAACGATATAGAATGATGGAGAGAGATGGCTTGGAATGACGTGAGCACTAACGTAATGTATTTTATTCATCTGTTCTTGTTATCATCGAACGATTATATTCACATTTTGTAGTTAAAGAGTCATGAATAACTAACTCTTACTGATTCGTAAAGTCTCTCATAAGCCATGCATAGTCTTGTAGAAGCAGCAAGAAGCCTAAAAGTATAGAACAAGAAGGGACGTTCAAAGAGTCCAACACTTACACCCAGCATTCGGTTAAGAACGAAACATTTCTCTCCGGTGACCTCTGCTTTAGGCTCATTGTTCTCGTGAATTGAATTACTTAATCCTTGCCAGACTCGTAACCCTTTCACCAACCTCGTTCCAAATCGGCTCAGAGCTGTTTGAGTCGACCTTGACCTTCCTCCTGTTATTGTGGTCAGAGACTGTTGTAAAGCGAAGACCAATATCAGCTTTCTTCATCCTTGGCTGACTCTTAACCATTCCATATAGTTTGGTCCAGATCGAATAAAAGCTGTTTGATGTGTAGGATCAAACCTTCTATCGTGTCCTGTGACCTGGAACTATTACCGATTGTTCTAAGAAGCGCCTTACTTCATCCTTGCCTTATCCTCAACCATTCCGCCAAGCGTAGTCGAAATCGGATCACAACTGTTTAAATGGGCTTTGTTGTGTGATCTTGACCTTTGACCTGTTCATAATATCAGTAGGTCAGCCAGTGACCTGACTAACTCTTTCACACACACACACACACACACACACACACACACACACACACACACACACGT
>JAGKTI010003805.1:0-17335 GCA_018397915.1 Birgus latro
AGAGATGGAGTGGAGAGGTATATGAGAGAGGGGGGTGTGAGTTGGGAGCGTGATAGTGAAATGGCAGGGGACAGAGTGACATGGAGGCGATTTGTTTGTGGCCACCCCGTTCGAGATTGAGGCGTCTGGCAGTAGATAGATAGATAGGATGGGAGTATTGATGACATTAGCAGCTCTGACTAATGTTGGACATTGGCAGTGCTGATAGATGATACAAGGCTCCACCTGAAAGCCTGGGGGAATTAAAAATAACACAGTCACTCAGGTGATGCCCCGCGGTTTGATCCATTGCACCCGACCGTCACGAAAGTGACGACCCGCGGTTTATGGGTTAAATCAGATTTTTAAATTGAAATTGATTGTTTTACTTAACTGGATTTTTAAAAATTAGATTTTTTCTTTTTCAGCCACTTGTATGAAGACTTTTTTTTTAACTAAGTTTTTATCAGTGTTAACCCCTAAACCGCAGGTCGTCACTTTCGTGATGGTCGGGTGCAATGGATCATACCGTAGGGCGTCTTTTTTGTGACTGTTTTTTTTTTTATTCACCCGGGCTTTCAGGTGGTGACTTGTATCATCTATCAGCACTGCCAATGTCCAACAATAGTCAGAGCTGCTAATGTCATCAGTACTCCCATCCACTGTTGACAATTTAGCCATTTTCCCCCATTCTAGACTCCCCTCCCTACCTCCCCTCCATTACCCTCTCGTGCCGTCTGCTCAGCCGCTCTGCGCTAAGTAAATCTTCCCCGGATTTTTCCACTGTTTTCATCCATTGAAATGAGCCCCATGCCCTATTCTTATACAAAATAATATATATATAAAAAAAATAAGGTAACTGATAGTGCCATACACCTGGAATTGGCTAATTATCACTTGGCAACATCCACCCTGCACTCGTTTGCTAATTTCCCCTGCTTTTCCCCCCGTGAAATATGCCGTATGAGCTACTCTCGTAATATAAATGTACAGTATTTAAGAAAGGAAGGGAGAAGCCTGAGTGGTATTTATATTCATCTGGAACTATCAAATTTATTGTCTAGAGACTTATTTCTTAGCATATACATTAGCAGCTGACATTTTCAACTCTTGGCTACCGAGATATGTATTGTACATTCAGTTTGCTCTCGTCCTTAATGGTGAAATCACCGTCGCAGTCGTGCCCCTCCATTTCTGCTGTTTTTGCGCCCATTATAAAAGGCCCTGTGACCTCTACCCCTACTAAACATCGTGTGGGAAGCGGTAAAGGACTGTAGATATATATAAGTGTAATAAAGTACTAGAAATAATAAAGTGTGAGTGTGTATATGAGTAAGAAATGACAGAATACCAGCATCGAATTAGCTCGAGTGGGAGGCTCGTACGCGCTTGTATTTTACATTGCTTTCATAATTTTTTTTTTTTTTTTTTTTTTTTTTGAGCATGGATTCCAAACTACTTGGAAATCATTGAATAGTGTTTCTAGTGTTAATATCTGGCAGTGGTATTCATATTACGGGAAGTCGGGAAGTGTAAAGTGGAGACTTAGTTACCCAACTTCAGAAGTCTCCACAAGTCCTACTGTAGTCGATGAGTGCTAAAAAAAACATCCCAGGAGAAAGCTGAAGGTATGTGCCATATGCATACGTAATTATAATATTCTGGGACTAATAACTGATTTTTAGCAAATATTTTTAAAAAGTCAGTCGGAGCGCGAATATCCCCGCGGGATCGGCACGGTGCGCTTCTGACAACCCCGCGGTTTAAGGGTTAAATGTAGTCATTTTTGGTATCCTACATTTACTACCCAAAAGGTGCAGTACAACTTGAAAAGACCTGATGCATTAAAGGCTTTCCTAACTGGAGCATTTATTGTTATTATCAAAGAGCCTTCTTTCCTCTGTTTTTGTAATATTTGTCGTGTAACAAAAGGCAATCACTGGTGCCTGACTTGATCAAGATCAGTACAGGAAGAGTACAGGCCAAGCAGACTTGATGCACCTGTACAATACACATCCATCACATTCTCTGTCTTCTTCATTATCTCTGCCAAGGAGGTTGTTTTCATCCCTATCTGTTTGTTTGTGAGCAAGATTACACAAAAACTACTGGACAGATTTCCATGAAACTTGATAGAAGAATGGGCCTTGGCCCAGAATACACTCTATTAAATTTTGGTGCAGATCTGGATAAAGGTGTGGGTCCAGGATTTTTTTTTCACTTTAACATTGCAAGGTAAGGCGTTGGTGGAGGTATGTGTTCTACTGAGTGCCATTCTAGTTTTTACTGTATTTATATAAAAAAAATCCATTTTGATTTATCCATCCATCCATCATCCAATCCTATGTTGCCTCATGAGGAGCATAGGAGCCCAGGGCTAGGCAAGTTGATCCTGACATTTAAGATGAGAGTGAATTTAATTTTGATTTAAATCATGATTTTTTTTCACTCTGATTTAAATTGATTTAAATTACATGATTTAAATCATTTGATTTAAATCATAACAACCCTGGCTGTAAATAGTATATATGAGGGGTCAAAGGCTGCAATGCATGCAGATAGTGAATTGAGTGAATTTTTCTTTTTGAATGTTGGATTGAAACAGGAATGTGTCATGTCTCCATGGTTGTTCTGTCTGTAAATGGATGGGGTTGCAAAAGAGATAAAAGCTAAGGCAGTGGATGTTGGAGGATCCCTAATGAGTGAGTGAGGATAGCGTTTGGAAACTCCCTGTAGTGTTGTTTGCAGATTGTACTGTTTGTTAAGTGACGACGAAGGGGAACTTTCCATCTTGGTCGGTGTGTTTGGAAGTGTGTAAGAAACTGAATCTAAAGTTGAATGTAGAGAAGAGTAAAGTTATGGTCTTTGAGAGAAATAAAGTCACTGGATATACAGTGAGTTTGGATGATGAGGAAATGGAAAATGTGAGTGTATATAAGTACTTGGGTAATGTGATGAGAAAGGATAGAAGTTTGGAGGGTGAAGTGCTTGAAAGGGTACAGCAAGGAAGAAAGGTTGCTGGTTCTTTGGAAGTAGTGATAAGAAACAGGGAAGTGAGCATGGAAGTAAAAAGTACTGCACGACACTCCAGTATTGTGATACTAACTCTAACGTATGGAAGTAAAGCTTGGACCTTGGTGGAAGGACTTAAGTCAAGAGTGAGAGCAGTGGAAATGTGTTATATGAGAGGAACATGTGGAGTTACATGGAGAGACAGACTGACAAATGAAGAAGCAAAGGAGCTTTGTGGTGTGGATGTGGATGTGATAGAAAGTGTTAGGAGAAATGAGGTGGTTTGGCCATGTGGAGAGAATGGAGAGCAAGGGACCAGCGAGGAGAGTGATGTGAGTGAGGTGGAGGTTGGGAGCAGGAGGGGTAGGCTAAGGATGAGATGGAGGGATGGAGTGGAGAGTTACATGAGAGAGGGTGTGTGTGAGCTGGGAGCAGGGCAGTGAAGTGGTGGAGGACCAGGTGACATGGAGGCGATTTGTGGTCACCCCTTACGGGAGTAAGGTGTCTGGCATTAGATAGATAGACTTTAATCTTTGTGAGATGTAAGTGGACTTTCCTGCCAGTAATCTGTTGCACTTTCACACTTCTTGTAAAGTTAAACTCTTTAACCCCTCCACTCTGGGATATTTATAGCACAGTTGTTTGTTTGTTACTGGCATTTTTCCAAAAATAGTGTGTTTTCAAACCTTAATTTCTCGGAAAACTACAGCAGTAAGGAAACAAATTAAAGACCATATTACCCAACAAGTCCTCTTCTTGCGAAAGAAAGTATCCCTAGGTCTGTAGGTCATCGCATTGATGAATATGGACATGATGAAGAGGAGTAATTTTTAGTGTGTGAAGCCGGATGTGTTCATGCGTTTGCGCGCAGCCCTGATTTTGACATCACTCTCAATGTGATAACTTCTCCATTACTAGTTGGCTAGACACAGTGGCATCCAAGACACGCCCTGTGGCACCATCACTAAGTCCTTTCGTAGTATCCTTGGAAAAAGGCTTGGCAGGGGTGGATGAGACAAGGTGCCCTTGTGAGGTGGGAACGTAATCAGGATGAGAGGCTTAAGAAAAAAATGGTCCTACACCTGACAGATTGACAGAGACGACTGAGGTATGCTTGCTTTGGGTGAGAGGAGTCAGTCTCGAACCTTTGGTGATGAGATCAAGTGACGGCCACTTCAAACTGCGCTGCGAAAACAATTGCTGTTCCTACCGTCACCTGGCAGCTTACCGCCACCTCTTTTTTCATCAGTCCATAACAGCGCCCAGTGGTTATGGGTTAAGCATCCATTATCCAACATAAGAACAGTTGAAAAGAACATCAGTAATGTTGACTTTTAGAAAAGCTCAGACTTAGCTGGTGTTAATGGAAATTCATATATTATTGCAGTCATCTGCAATAACTCCTTAAAGGAGGTCACCCCAATGTACTTTGAGTTTCAGGAATGTTTGTACAAAAGTATGCGGGATGCAGTGCTTATGTAAATTATGCAAAGAGGGAAGTGGAGGTGTGATTGGATAGATATGATTTAGTGCAGATGGGGGAGGTGCAAGGTGCATGCAGGGTATTCACAGAAGATATTGTGCAGTATGTGAGGTGGTGTTTGGGTTGAAGAGAAGACTAAAGATGGTGCAAGGAACAGCATGATGGAATGAAGGGGTGAGACAAGCTCTGGTACAAAAGAAATAAGCATATAGTGAGTGGATAGGAAGCTGAGGCATGGATGAAGTTAAGACATGGAATAGAAAATTATAGGTAGAGAAGAGGAGAGAGGTGAAAAGATTAGTGAGAGAGAGTAAGAAGAGATTGGATGAGGATTTTGGAAGGAATTTGACTGTAAATTTGAGAGAATGTAAGAAAATTTTCTGGAACGAGGTTCAGAGGGTCTGAAAGGGTGATAATGAGTGTAACCATTTTGTTTTATAAAGGCTCCACCATGCTCGCATGCATTGGCCTTTGTCACCTAATGGCATCTCTCCATGCTTGTCAGTCTCTGGCAGCCTCTCTATTTAGTCCCTTATCCCCTAGCTCATAAGATAGGGAGGTAACAGAGGAATTAGTTGGAGAAGAACAGAGAGGTTTCAGGAAGGGAAGAGGTTATGTAGATGAGGTATTCATCCTATGGTGTTTAGTGGAAAAGTTTCTAGAGGAGGGAAAGTTGTATGCTACCTTCGTGGATTTAGAGAAAGCATATGACAGAGTGGATAGACAAGGAATGTGGAAAATATTAAAAATATTTGGAGTAAATGAGAAGCTGTTGAATTCCATGAAGAGTATGTATGAGGATGCTAGGTCTTCAGTGCATGTGAATGGTGAACTGAGTGAATTTTTCTGTCTGAATGTTGGATTGAAACAGGGATGTCATATCACCATGGTTGTTCAGTCTGTATATGGATGGAGCAATAAAAGAGATACAAGGTAGGGCAGTGGATGTTGGAGCAGCCCTGATGAGAGAAGGCAGTGTTTGGAAAGTTATTTTTTGTTGTTTGCAGGTAATACTGTATTGTTATGTGAAGGTGAAGGGGAACTGCAAGGCTTGATAAATGAGTTTGGGATAGTATGTACAAAACAGAATCTAAAGATGATTGTAAGGAAGAGTAAAGCTGTGGTCTTTGAGAGAAATGAAGTCTATGCACTGTGAGGCTGGATAGTATGGAATGGAAAATGTGAGAGTATTTAAGTACATGGGTAGTGTGATGAGGAAGGAAGATTAGAGGATGAAGTTCCTGAAAGGATTCAGCAGAAAAGAAAGGTTGCTGGTTCACTGAAAGCAGTGATAAGAAGAAATAGGGAAGTGAGCAAGGAAGTAAAAAAGTCACTATGATAGTATTGTGATCACCAGTCTACCTTATGGAAGCAAGGCATGGACCTTGTTGGAAGGACACAGTCAAGAGTGAGAGCAGTGGAAACGGGTTATTTTTGAAGAGCATGTGAAGTTATACAGAGAGAGAGACTGACAAAGGAGGAAGTGAAAGAGCATTGTGGTGTGGATGTGATATAAAGTGTTAGGAGAAATACATTGAGGTGGTTTGGCCACGTGGAGGGGATGGAGAGCGAGAGACTAGCGAGTAAACTCAGTAGACTGTATGTGAGTGAGGTGGAGGGGGGGGGGAGGCTGAGGATGAGAAGGAGAGATGGAGTGGAGAGGTACAGTGTATGAGAGAGGGAGGTGTAAGGTGGAGGGAGGGCAACAAAATGGCAGGGGACATGGCAGCATGGAGGCGATTTGTTTGTGGCCACCACTTAAGGGATTAAGGTGTCTGTCTATAGATAGTTAGAAGGAATTACTGTATACAGTGTGAAGAGGATGGAGGATGATAATTGGGTGCCGAAAGTGAGAAGTTTTAATGTTGGAGGTAGGTTGGTGAGAGGTAGTCCGAAAAAGACCTGGGATGAGGTCATTGAGTGTGACCGCAGGGATAAGATAGGGAAGCTGCCAGAAATCGAGGGATTAAGGTGTCTGTCTATAGATAGTTGGATAGAATTACTGTATACAGTGTGAAGAGGATGGAGGATGATAATTGGATGCAGAAAGTGAGAAGTTTTAATGCTGGGGGTAGGTTGGTGAGAGGTGGTCCGAAAAAGACCTGGGATGAGGTCATTGAGTGTGACCTCAGGGATAAGATAGGGAAGCTGCCTGAAATTGAGCAGCATGGAGAGCCACCATTAGGTGACAAGGCCGACACATGCAAACTTGTTGGAGCCCTCAAAAAAAAAAAAAAATGAAATGAATGTATGTTGAGTAATTGTAAGAAGCTTACAAAACATGAACTGAAATGGCTAGACATTAGTTATGCTACACTTATTTCAGTTATATCAGTGTGAGTTTTAAGAATGAGTAGTGCAATACTTCCAGCCTTACTCTTGAAACTAATGTACAGCCTTTCTTAAGGGCCTTACATCAAAACGGGTTGCTAAAAATTTAAGTAGGGAAAGATTTCCTTCTAGATTTAGGGCTTGTTCCAATATTTTTTAAGGGGAAGCATGCTGTGATATTCACAAACCCTATACTGTATTTAACTAAAAAGCAGAGAACGCATACCTCTGCCGGTCCCATTGCAGGATCCAGATCTGCCACAAAATTTACTGAAATCTTTCTTGGCCCATTTCTCACCCTTCCACAAAATTTCATTGAAATTCATTGAGAACTTTTGTAGGCATCATGTGGACAAACAAACAGACAACATAGGTGAATAAATAACCTCCTTCAACTTCATATGCAGAGGTAATTATTCGTAACAAAGTAGCCCTGTACTTGCAAAAAATCTAGAATAATGTAAATAATTAATGTAAAAAATATTTTAATATGCTAGAAATACAGTGCAACTGAATAGTTTGTTATTAAAACCTATGGGCTGTACTTTACTAAGTAATAGGCCAAGGGCAAGCACAGACTGTGCTCTGTGCTAGTGGTGACATGCATTTTTTTTTTTTTTTCCGGTGGTTAATAGTAGGAAGTGGTATCTGGGGATACCCATCATCCACTCAGTGTAGTGCTGCCTTATGGTCTCTACACTGAGTTACAAACCAGATGGTTTCTTGTAACCCAGTAAACCATCTACTATGCTGGATGGTAACCATATAACCAGATTATGGCGCCGGGTGGTTTAATGGGTAATTAAGGCATTCCAATTGGACTGAGCTTGTGCAGGTTTATACCTGAGGGGTGGTTGGGGTTTATTGCTTACATAATGCCACTTGAATGAATGAAGCTGGTCACTCATCTTAAATTTCAAGACCAACTTGCCTACCCTTGGGCTTCTACACTCCCCATGGGGCTGCACAGGATTAGATGATAAATGAATGATTGATGTTAATAACAGGGTGAAATTCTCAAATTGACGTGGATGTAATAGAAAGCGTTAGTGGAAATACATTGATGTAACAGAAAGCGTTAGTAGAAGTACATTGAGGTGGTATGGCCATATGGAGAGGATGAAGAGTGAGAGACTAATGAAGAGAGTGTATGCAAGTGAGATGGAGGGGGAGGCTGAGGATGAGATGGAGGGATGGAGTGTAGAGGTATATGAGAGAGGGGGGTGTGAGCTGGGAGCAAGGCAGTGAAATAGCATTGGACAGGGCGACATGAAGGCGATTTGTTTGTGGCCACCCCTTTCGGGCTTGAGGGTTCTTGCGATGCACGAAGACAGACGGACACCATCTTGGAACGCCATTATGAGCGAAATCACCCTTATCAGTACCTACTTATCCAAACCTAACCTATATTTTTGTAACAACCCAACTTTATTTACCCTGACCTTACCTAACCTTTTAAAAGTTCATTACTGTAAAACTATATAAAATATATGTACAAAAAAGTGCTGATAAAAAAATATATGTACTGTATATACAGTAGGCACGGAAAGTATTGACGCTTTTTTGCCGACCTCATTCTTTTTCGCGTTAAGTGAAGTAGGGTCAATACTACCCTCCCCTGTGATGCGAAATGAGCTAACGCTTTTTCAACGGGAGCTGGCAACCCTGCTTGATAGGTTTGGCACACAGGAGCAGGCTCAGTAATGTTTGGGCAGCCACAGGAGGAGGATTGTCTCTGTGTGTGATGCACCACGAGGGCATGTTTATTCTCATCATGCCTAAAGTAACCACAAGCAAGGACAAACGTGTGGAAGTGATTACTTTATACAAAGCTGGCCACAAACTCCCATTTATTGCAAATCAGATGATGTTAGACTGAGGACAGTGCAGAGACTGGTGAAGTGGTTCAAGGACAGTGGGGAGGCCATTCCTCCCACTCCACTTCCCAAGCCTGGGAGACCTCGTAAGACAACCTTCAGGACCCGTCAGCTGATCTCAAGGATCCAAGGCTAACAGCACGGGATTTAAAAGAAAAGAACCCACAGTTGCTGGCAGATGTGTCTGTCAGAAGTGTGCAGCAACTGTTGCATGACAATCTGGGCTACAGGAGTTTTTGTGCTCGTAAAAAACCACTGCTAACTGCACTTCAGAAGAAAAAGAGAGTAAATTTTTGTAAGAAATATCTTGCCTGGAGTGAGGAGCAATGGAAAACTGTGCTTTGGAGTGATGAGTCAACATTTACTGTCACTGGTACCCCTTCATCACGAGTGTACCGCAAACCAGGCAGTGACCCCCTGGATCCTAAGTACACTTCCAAGTTTGTTAAATACCCAGCCTCACTCATTGCTTGGGACTACTTTACATATTATGGTGTTGGTGAGTTGATAATTCTACCTGCAAATGAAAAAGTGAACCAGAACAATTATTTGGAGCTATTATGTGATGTTTTAAGTGACTCTTTTGATAAAACCAAGGCAAGAGTATTTATGCAAGCTTCTGCCCCTGCACATGTTGCAAAGTCAGTGAAACAGTGGCTGACAGACTGTGAGGTTCCCTTTTTTCGAGATTGGCCCGGAAACAGCCCAGATATCAATCCCATTGAGAATTTATGGGCGCACATGAAGCGGCACATCATCTTTGCCTAAACTTGAGGCTGCAGTTAAGCAGTTATGGAGCAGTTTTAGTCCATCTGTTCTGCAAAACTACGCCATCAGTCTCCCCAGACGCCTTAAGAAGATAAGAAAGGTGAAGGGGAATGCCAGTAAATACTAAATTCAGTGGTGAGTGTTAATTTATTTGTTTCTCCTTGCTAACCACAAGAATGTTTTCTTTTTTTAAAATGGCGTCAACACTCCGCGCCTACTGTAGGTGGGGAAATTGTTTTGTTATTGATGGACACCATCTCGACAAAGAATAGTCACGGTGATTCCCACGGTAGCGTTTTCAACATACCAGCTGGTCATGCTGGGCTACCACTTGCCCTCGTTCCTTTAATGCTTTATAAGCATACCACGTAAAAACTGAGGGCTTGCTTGTGCTTTCCTTAGTGTGTAAGGTAGGGACCAGTGCAGGACCTCTCCATTTGTGTTTATGCATATGGCCGTTTAAGTCTGATGTGTTTCAAGTATACAATGATGATAAAAAGTTCAATTGAGCAAGGTTCTTTGGTAAGGTAAGACCTTATTGTTATGAAATTACTCTGATATAGTAAGACAAATTTCTGAATTGTGTAAGTTTGCTTATACCTACCAGAGTTTCAATATCAGACAACACTGTAATCTCCACCCAGTTAGTCTGCAGTTTTACTGAACAGTGAAGCAAAGAGTGAGACCAGTGAGAATGGGAAGTGGTTGTTGATAATTTACTGTATTGTCTGCAGTAGTTTTAAATTTTTCTAACTGCTGTTTACTGTGTAAAGTTTGTGGATGTCAGTGATTTAATGGAACATTGATTATCCAGGTGGTTCAAAAGCTGGGTGGCTTCAACCGTGTGATGAATCAGAATCAGTGGAAGGTTGTATCAAACAAAATGCAGTTGCAGTCACTGGGCTCTCAGGGACCCAATCTCATCAAAGCTGCTTACAAGAGGTATGTCACCATGCTGTCTGTACAGTTTGCATCTTTATACAAATTACACATACATAAAAATAACACTATCCCTCCTTTTATTGTTGACCTTGGTACAACTGATGTCTTAGACAAGAAATATGATCATATCGTATTTTATCATTTATAAAGGCTCGAACATGCTTGCCTGCATTGGCCATGGACACCTAATGGTGATTCTCCAAGCTGCTTGATCTCTGGGAGTCCCCTTATTCAGTCTGAGGTCACACTCTGTGACCATGTCCCAGGTCTATTTTGGTCTGTCTCTCGCAGTCCTACCCACGATGTTCATGCTTCTCACTTTCTGCACCCAATTGACATCCTCCATCCTCTCCACATATGCATAATATATGTAATAATGCAAAATTTGAGCTTGGACTTAGGCTCTATATACTATTAGTTGAACCTCTTGCTTGAGTAATGGTTATTTGAGTCGTTACCAAGTTTCTAGCAATATTTGATTGATGGCAGTCACTCCTCAACTTGTTATTGCATCCTCATTCCTGGCGAGTTTATCTTATATAATTTAAATAATGTGCTGTGAAGTGGCTATGAATTTAAGAATGTAAACCTCACGGAGGATGCATCATTGTAATAATGGTATTTGTCATCATTGCTGCTGGCACTAGACCAGTTCACTCCATCCATCATCCAGTCTATTATTGTAATGGCAAGACTGTTGGGGCTTAAGGCTGTACTACTCAGGCCAGACATTTCTAGATGAGAGTGATGAGTTACCTACCTCTGAGTGGCATTGTGTAAACAGAAAACCCAAACCATCCCTCTGAGGTAGACCTGTGTGGGCTACATCCAGTTGGAGAGCCTTGACTGCCTAAACCACTAGGCATCTTTGGAAATATAGGGGCAGTGGGGCTAAAGCACTATAGTAGCACACATGATGAAGGTCCATCTTCAATTCCCTTGCATGCATCAGAGAATTATACCATAAGGTGGAAAGTACCCATGTGTGACAGGAGGAATTCACCTGATCTTGGGAATCCCCTGACTGGATGGCTTAGGTAGAAATGTCTCCAGGCTACTTTGTTCTTGTAATTTTTATTCATTCAGTCAATTCCCCCCCCACCCCACCCCCCCATTCTGGGTCTGATGTACTTTTTTATTTATTTATTCATGTTTTTTTTACGATTGATAGGTGTAAGTGTACCATCAAATCTTTCATTTAATGCCTGAGTGTGGCTATACCTCAAAGCAATTTGCCCCTTTCTTTGTGCAATATTGTTGTGTAGTCATAAATCCTAGCCACTTCTTCCACCTGAGGGTGGGGTGTGGCAAACTTCATTATCTTAATGCAATCCCTAATACATAAATTTGAAAAATTGAAGTTCTACTAATGTTTAGAAGCTTTAGAAGTATGTTAGAAATAACAATTTAAAATGGGTATGGTTTGTTTATTCTAGGTACCTGCAGAGTTTTGAGGAGTTCTACCGGAAACTGGGATGTACAATGGTGAGCAACCCCCGAGGCTCTCGCACTCGGCACCGCTCAGGCCGTAGTCTTATAAGGGACTGTGATCGCACCCCACGAACTACTAAAAAAAAGGACAATGATAGTTGTGACTCCACGGAAGAAGAGCATGACCGCAAGGAGGAAGAGGAACCCCCCAGAAAGGCTTCTGACAGAAAAAAGAATGAGAAGGAGGAAGCCAAAAAGGGTGATGAGAAAAAGGAGACTGAAAAGAGAGAGCCAGAAAAGAAAGAATCCGAGAAAAAAGAAGCTGAGAAGAAAAAAGAAGAAGGAAGGGTTGCGAAGTAAGGGACATTACTTGTATTTGTTTGGGGGGAATACTGGTAAAATATGTTGTTATAAAGCTTAGTATGTATATGAGGTATTAATAATTTATATTTTAACAGGAATGTTAAGCAAGAGGTCCTGAAGTTATCAGAAGATGAACCAGTTACCAATAAAGAAAAATCCAAAGAATCATCAAGAGAACGCTCCAAAGAACCAGGGACATCAAGGGAGCGGTCTCGGGAAGCAACAACAGCCAGAGAGCGTTCTAGGGAGTCTGTTGCAGTGACCAGAGAGAGATTCAGAGAGTCTCAGGCTAGTAAGGATCGCCTTCGGGAACCGTCAGGTAGTAAAGAGATTCCTGCAGAATCAGCACCAGTCAAGGAAAAGCTGAGAGAACCCAGGACCCCAAGATCTGAAGCAAAGACAAGAGCTGCCACTGCGAAAAGTGAAACGGTAGAAGGAAAGACACGATCCAGTGCAAAGGAAGACAAATCAGAAGTACAGGAACCAAAAACAAGGTCGAGCACAAGAGAAGATAAAAAGGATGATAAGAAAGACAAGAAGGAACAGGAACGCTCTGAAGAAGAAGAAATGGAAATGGTAAGTTTGTGTTCAGTTATAGTTCACACATCTGCATTGGTACTTCATTGATACTATAATAAGATTTTTATTATGGCAGGCATAACTCATTCATATAGCAGCTCATCAAGGCATTGGTATATTTGTCATGAGTTCAGTGACTTTCACAGGATCACGATATGGCATCTACTAGTTAAGTTTTGTACATGCTTGATGCTTACAAAGCACGTAAGAAATGAGGGATTAGATTTCGTTGCCTTATGGGCAAGACAGACTGTGCCTTTGCTCTGCTGAGATTGTTAAATTTTGTTTGAAACCTTCCCTGGGAGTTACAATAGTGATTAGAGAGGAAAATTGAGCTTGTGTGAGGTCTCTCTCAATTCCTCATGATCAGTGTGGTTCACTTGAACTCTTTCTGTAACTCTCTAGACTTGCCACTCTGGGGAGGAAGAGTGGCTGTGGATGCTTGGATAGAATATCTGTTTAGGTGCTCCTGTGGACTTCTGTGAAAGAAAATCATACATACATACATATATCCATCACCTAATCCTGTGTTACCCCAAAAGGAGTGTAGGAGCCCAGAGCTAGGCAAGTTGGTCCTGACATTTAAGATGAGAGTGGCCAGCCTCGCTCATCCATGAGTGGAATTATATAAATGTCAGAACCAACTTGTCTAGCCCCGGGCTCTACACTTCTCATGGGGCAATGTTGATCGAATGATGAAGATGAAGAATAAATCCCAACCATCCCTTGGATATAAGCTTACACAGGCTCAATTCAGCTGGAGTGCCTTAAGTACCCACAAAACCACCAGGCACCATAAAATGGTTATATGGTTACCACCCAACATTGTAAATGGTTTCCTGGTGTACAGAAAACCATTTGGCTTGTCCCTTAGTGTAGAGTCACCCATAGACAGAAGGAAGAGAAAAGAAAGACAGCGAATAAAGGAAAGGAGGAGCGAGCAGTCACCCAAGAGCAGCACGACATCGAGTGAGTGGATGGTGAATGCCCCTATCCACCTAAAACGAAAGAAAAACTCGTCATCATCATCATCCGCACCTCCTTTCCCATCTTAGGGCAGGGTGAGGGGTAGCAATATCCAGACAGCCCAAATTTGCTCAGTCCAGTGGGTCACGCTTCCATTCACTTATCATTCAAGCCCCCGGAATCCTGGCTCTATCGGTTACACCAAAAAATTCACCATGTTCTGTAGCTTCACATAAACGTATCCAATAGGGTCAGTGTGGATGCTGTCATGTTGGAAAGGGGTGCCAAATTCCTGATCGTGCACTTCTGCTCACATTATTCATCCAGCCATCTTGATCTCTTGTCAGTCCTCTAGCCACACCGACTTCCAAACCTGTCTTCTTCACTCACTCATCCACCATATCTCTCCACCTTCTCCTTGGACTACCTCGCCTCCTCCCTTCTTCAAATTCGGCCAGACATACCTTTTTCACCACTCTGTTATCCATTCTCCACATGACCATACCATCTTAGTACACTCTTCTCTGATTCTGGTGTCCACAGACTTCCTCAATCCACATCTTTCATGAATCACATAATTTCATATCCCATCCACTCTCTGTATTCCACATACATTCCTCAGCAGTTCCATCTCCACTGCTTTCACTCCTGACTTTTTATTTTCATGCCACACCATAGTCTCACATCCATATGTTAAAGTTGGCACTAACTCTTCTTCATGTAAGCTTCGTGCAGCTGCAACAATCAAGCCCCTGTTTCTTATCAAGGCTTCATTGCACCAGCTACTTTCCTTCCTTGTGTCACTCTAGTTTCCACTTCTTTTGCACATTTTGCTCTCTATCACTGTACGCAGGAATGTGAACTCTCTCACCAATTCCAGTCTCTCTCCATTCACTGTAACATCACACTGGGAGTCACCTTCTCTCTCAGTAACCATCACTTTACTCTTTTCTGCATTTCCTCAAGGCACAACGCTCACAGACATCAACAAAACTCTGCACTAGTCTACCAAGTTCTTGTCCGGTATTTGCAAGTAGTGCTGCATCATCAGCATACAACAAATTTGAGATATTCCATCCATCACCATTCATTACCAACGCCATCCCCCTCTCCATTACTCGTGTTTTTACATAAAATTCTTTGATCATCCCACCCATATACAGTGAAAGCTCGATTATTCAGGCTCAGATTATCCAGCCTTCAGTATATCCGGGTCATGACTGAATGGTACAGTAGAGAATTATTCGTACGATAGCTCCGGTTTAAACAGGAAGCATCTGGTTGCTAGCGAGTGAGGCACGGGTAAACGAGCGTGAGTCTGTCTCCCTACCCACACCTCCTTCTCACAACTTGATCACATGGGTGGCAGGGTGGAGTTTGGTTAGGCGACTGATAACCTAACCTAGCCTAACCATGCTAAACTACCTAATAATTTAACCTATCCTAACCTGGGCTCCATTTGGATAATTGGGAAACGAAATCCACTTCTAATTGAAGTCCACTTCTTATTACGTTGAATAAGTATCTTCCATTATGCCGGAAACAGCCGTGATGATGATAAAGGAGGAAATCTTTCAGCAAGAGAAGGTAATTATTACCAAACTCAAAGTAGAAAAATACAGAAAACAAAGTAGAGGAATATGAATTGAACTGGTAAAGTCTTTAGGCTGTATGCTTAGACAAAATTTATGGGTTTCACAAGTTTGGGAGACAAAGTGGAACAGAAATGTTTCCTAATCAGAAAAAAAGTACTCTACCATCTCACATGTTCTCTTAAGTTAGCATTCAGTTTCACATTCTTCGTTAGATATCGCGCTTCCCATTTCAGACTGGCAGAGCATACAGTTATTTTTGTCTCTTTAGTTAAGTGTACATTATGTTCGTTCTTTTGTTCGTTCTTAAGTGTATGTGTGAAGGAGAGAGTATTGATGCAAACAATAATGTATTCCATTAACCCCTTCATAGCTGTCAGCCTTGAACGATGCTTTACTGTACCGATGTTAGTGACGGTGAGTTAAGAGCTATAAAAAACTGCGAGCAATTATGGGAAGGGATCAAAGGTCACTGGTATGTTTACACGACCCTGCTGTACCATCCCAAGCAGCCAGGCGGTCACTTCATCTCAGATGTCTTCTCCGATATGTTTAACCCCTTAACCACGGGTCGTCACTTCCGTGACGCTCGGGCACAATGGATCATAATGCGGGGCGTCACTTTAGTGATTTTGTGTGTTTTGAATTTGCTTTCAGGTAGTGACTTGTATCATCTATCAGCACTGCCAATGTCCAACAATAGTCAGAGCTGCTAATGTCATCAGTACTCCCATCCATTGTTGACAATTTAGCCATTTTCTCCCATTCTAGACTCCCCTCCCTACCTCCCCTCCATTACCCTCTCGTGTCGTCTGCTCAGCCGCTCTGCGCTACATAAATCTTCCACGGATTTTTCCACTGATTTCATCCATTGAAATGAGCCCTATGCCTTATTCTTATACAAAATAATATATATATATATAAAAATAAGGTCATTGATAGTGCCATACACCTGGAATTGGCTAATTATCACTTGGCAACATCCAACCTGCACTCGTTCACTAATTTCCCCTGCTTTTTTTCCCCGTGAAATATGCCGTATGAGCTATTCTCATAATATAAATGTACAGTATACAGTAATCCCTCCAATATCCGACGTAATAGAGCCAAAGGCATGTCCGGATATTGGTCCTGAAGCTCCAGCACTGGTTTTTCATGACCCTAACCTAACCTAACCTAAATCAGAAAACTACCTTCCTACCTCCCTAGTGGACATGTATAGCACTTATTTAGGTCCGTTTTCACATAAATAATGCATACATAGCATGAATTTATTGAATTTTAACCAAAAAATGATGATTTAGGGGTGAGTGAGTCATAGGAGCTCAGAACTTGCCAGCATAGTATAAGTAAGTATCGGACATGGAAATCATCTTTTCTCACATTTTATGCACTAAATTATTGGATACAAAGCATCAAATACAGTAAATGATGTTAATTGCTACCAGAAAAATGGTTAGGTTAGGTTAAGTTAGGTTAGGTTTGGTTAGGTTAGGTTAGGTTANATGAAAACAGGTTAGGCATGAAAATCTTTATGGTAACCATAGGTTAGGTTAGGTTGGGACCGGACATGAAATTAACTACTTCAACCTTTTTTCTAGCTGTTTTACTTAAGAACCATGCATGGATAAATTAAATTGCAAGCAGGAAATTATGATTAACATTTAGGGTAACTTCTTAACACATTAACAGCATCATGAAAACAGGTTAGGCATGAAAATCTTTATAGTAACCATAGGTTAGGTTAGGTTAGGACCGGACATGAAATTAACTCTTTCAACCTTTTTTCTATCTGTTTTACTTAAGAACCATGCATGGAAAAATTAAATAGCAAGCAGGAAATTATGATTAACATTTTCGGTAATTTTTTAACACATGTACAGCATGATGAAAACACGTTAGGCACGAAAATCTTTATGGTAACCATAGGTTAGGTTAGGTTAGGTTAGGACCGGACATGAAAGTAACTGCTTCAACCTTTTTTCTAGCCGTTTTGCTTAAGAACCATGCAT
>JAGKTI010003805.1:17428-35579 GCA_018397915.1 Birgus latro
GTTAGGCATGAAAATCTTTATGGTAACCATAGGTTAGGTTAGGTTAGGTTAGGACCAGACATGAAAGTAACTGCTTCAACCTTTTTTCTAGCTGTTTTGCTTAAGAACCATGCATGGAAAAATTAAATAGCAAGCAGGAAATTATGATTAACATTTTCGGTAATTTTTTTAACACTTGTACAGCATGATGAAAACAGGTTAGGCATGAAGTTAGGGTACTTACGAACAAAAAGCGGCCGTTCTGATGTAATAACCCACTCTATCATCTCAGACTCTGACAGGAAGACATTGCACCTGACACACCTTTCCACTTGAGAATCACCAGCACTTCTCACCAACACTTTCACCAATTTTTTTTTTTATAACTGGAATAACATCACTTCACTGCACTGTACACAACAGTAAATTCCCGTGTGGTCTAGTGACAATCCATGGAGCCTTGTGAACTTCTCAGCAGCAGCTTTCAGCTCCGTTCCACGTACCAACACACCAGCAGCACGTTGTTGTCGATACGAAATCAACGTGAAGCGGTCGATGTCTGCATACTTAGGAGTAAACATCACCTTCCTCTGCATGTTTCGTCTGGTCTTCAATGCGAAATCAGCCGTGTACTGCTGTAGTTTGTCTCGGGACTTCTTGATATCAAACAAGGTGGAGCGAGGGAGGTTGAACTCACGTAAGATGCGCCCTGTTGACCAGCCGGCGTCCACCTTGTCCAATATCTGCCTCTTCTTCTCCAGAGTCAGAACCACTCTTTTCCTCTTCTGAGGAGGCGGGGCCATCATCACACACATGATGAAGAAGGTGAAGAGCAGTATCAAGCACTGTAGGAGGTAGGGTATCAGCACAAAAGTAATCACTTCGGCCGCCATTTTCGGAGTTGTTCACGAGGGAGGAGGGGAGTGGGTAATGGCGACCGATAGTGGCGTCACGAGTGTAAACAGAGGGGATCGGCACGCGCGGGAAATTCAAACTGACGCGGTCCCAAAAAATAGAAAATTAATCGATTTTTTCGATTTTTTTTTCATTTTGGGGGTTGGGCAGCCCAGAATGTCCGGTTAGTGAGTATGTCCGGTTATTGGACGTCCGGATATTAGAGAGATTACTGTATAAGAAAAAAAAGAAGAAGCCTGAGTGATATTTATAGTCACCTCGAACTACCTAATTTACTATGTATTGTCTAGATTTCATACGACTTATTTCTTAGCATATACATTAGCAGCTGACATTTTCAACTCTTGGCTACTGAGATACAGATGTACATCTCAGTTCAATGCCGTCCTTCATCGTGGAGGCATGTTGCAGTCACGCCTCTCCATTTCTGCCACTTTTGCGCCCATTATAAAAGGCCCTGTGACCTCTACCCCTACTAAACAACGTGTGGGAAGCGGTAAAGGACTGTAGATATATAAAAGTGTAATAAAGTACTAGAAATAAAATGTGAGTGTGTATATGAATAAGAAATGACAATATGAGTGGCGAAGTAGCGCGAGTGGGAGGCTTGTATGCACTCGTATTTTACATTGCTTTCACAGTGTTTTTTTTGAGGGGGAGTATGGATTCCAAACTACTTGGAAATCATTGAATAGTGTTTCTAGTGTTAATATCTGGCGGTGGTATTCATATTACGGGAAGTGTAAAGTGGAGACTTAGTTTCCCAAATTCAGAAGTCTCCACAAGTCCTACGGTAGTCGACGAGTACTAAAAAACATCCCAGTAGAAAGCTGAAGGTATGTGCCATATGCATATGTAATTATAATATTCTAGGACTAATAATTGATTTTTGGCAAATATTTTTAAAAAGTCAGTCGGAGCGCGGATTTGCCCCTCGGGATGGGCATGGTGCGCCTCCAACAACCCCGCAGTTTAAGAGTTAAATGCTAATGTAACATGCCCCCTAATTTTGAGTAAGTTTCTTCCATTATGCCGAAAACAATAGTAGGTAAGGCTTAAGGAACGTTATGATAGTAAGAGAGGAAATCTTTCTGCGAGAGAAAGGTAATTTACCACCCTCAAAATAGGCAGAAAAATACAGAAAACAAACTAGAGGAATATGAATTGATTTGGTAAGGTCATTACACTGTATGCTTACACAAAAATTTATAGGTTTCACAATTTTATGGGACAAAATGGAGCAAAAATGTTTACTAATCAGAAAAAAAAAAAAACTTGTCTCATGTCTTCTCGTAAGCTAGCATCCCACATTCTTTGTTCAATGTCTCGGTTCCCAACACATTTCGGACCGACAGAGCATACAGTTATTTTTGCTCTTTACAGCTGATTGTACATTTACTGCTCATTCTTTGTTCGTTGTTATGTGTGTGTGTGAGACAGTATTGATACAAATAATTATATATTTCCATTAACCCCTCCATAGCTGCCATCCTTGAACAGTGCATTACTGTACTGGTGTCACTGACGTTGAGTTAGGGAGTTATAAAATCTGCGAACTGTTATGGGAAGGGAATGAAGGTCACTGGCATGGTTACACAATCCTGTTGTACCCTCCCAAGCAGCCAGTCAGTCACTTCATCCCAGATGTTTTCATCGATATGTTTAAATGCTAGTGTAACATGTGCCCTAATTTTATTCTTTCACGAATCATAGCAAATCAGAAGATGGGTTGGGGGGGGGGAAGTGCACCAGACGAGTCTTACCACATCTGTAAGAAAATGAAACTGATTTTAGAACTTAGAAAAAATGTTCTAAGGCCTGACACAGGAGCATGCAAATTTCTGAACTCACTGCCATTGAGGAGAAGGCCTGACACAGGAGCATGCAAATTTCTGAACTCACTGCCATTGAGGAGGCTAAACATATGCTTTACTGTAAGCAGTAAAAACGCCTTACTAAATCAGTTCATCCTGATATTCTCTTATGTTTTTCTGATTATTTCTGGGTTGGCAAATAAACATTTCTTTTTAAATCTGTTTCCCCATTGTTTTTAGCTGTTCTGCTGGTGTGACAACTCTTGTTGTTGTAATAGCAGAAGGTACTGTTCTGATCTAATTTTTTTAACCAATCCTGGCCTAACCTAGCTTAACTGCACCTAATAATTTAACCTAACTTAATCTCCAGTTTGGAAGTTGGGAAACGATATCCACACTTGAATATGTTGAGTTTCTTCCATTGCGCTGGAAACAATTGTAGGTATAGCTTCAAGAACGTGACGATAATAACAGGGAGGAAATTTTTCAGCAAGATAAAGAAATTTACCAAACTATCTATCTATCTATCTATCTATTGCCAGACGCCTCAATCCCGAACGGGGTGGCCACAAACAAATCGCCTCCATGTCACTCTGTCCCCTGCCATTTCACTACCACGCTCCCAACTCACACCCCCCTCTCTCATATACCTCTCCACTCCATCCCTCCATCTCATCCTCAGCCTCCCTCTCCCTCTCGCCCCCTCCACCTCACTCACATACACTCTCCTCGTCAATCTTTCACTCTCCATCCTCTCCACATGCCCAAACCACCTTAACGTGTTTCTCCTAATGCTTCCCATCACGTCCTCAACCACACCACAATGCTCCTTCACTTCCTCATTTGTTAGTCTGTCTCTCCATGTGACTCCACATGCTCCTCTCAAATAACTCATTTCCACTGCTCTCACTCTTGACTTCTGTCCTTCCAACAGGGTCCAAGCTTCACTTCCATATGTCAGAGTTGGTATCACAATACTGTCATGTAACAACTTTTTCACTTCCATGCTCACCTCCCTGTTTCTTATCACTGCTTTCAACGAACCAGCAACCTTCCTTCCCTGCTGNCCATCCTTACTCATCACACTGCCCAAGTACTTAAATTCACTCACATTCTCCATATCCTTCCCATCCAATCAATCTCACTGTAGACTCACTGGCTTCACTTCTCTCGAAAACCATCACTTTACTCTTCCCCACATTCACCTTTAGATTCCGTTTCTTACACACTCTCCCAAACTCATCTACCAAGCCTTGCAGCTCCCCTTCGTCTTCGCTCAACAACACAGTATCATCTGCAAACAACAGTACAGAGAGTTTCCACACACTGCCGTCTCTCACTAGGGCCACTCCAACATCCACTCCCCGACCTTGTATCTCTTTTATAACCCCATCCATATACAGATTGAACAACCATGGAGACATGACACATCCTTGTTTCAATCCAATCTTCAAATGGAAAGATTCACTCAGTTTGCCATCCACACGCACTGCAGCCTTAGCACCCTGAAACTGAAAATAGAAAAATGCAGAAACAAGCAGGATGCATATGCAAAGATTTCGTAAGGTCTTTCTGCTACGTTAAGTGTACATTTACTAGTAAACAAATCGGTCTAACAGTACTTGTTTTTTGTTTCCGCTGGATTAATTGTGATTTCGGACTATTCAGTCACCCCTTCACACCATATAGCCCAGATAATCGGGCTATCTCTGTATATATTGAACAGACATGGGGACATCATTCAACCTTGTCACATGCCCATACCAATTGTGAACCATCCACTTAGATGCCCATTAACCATTACACATGCTTCACTACCATCATGAAAACTCTTGCCATCTACACCACACATGCACAAAATTTTCCACAGTCCTTCTCTGCCCACTTTGTCGTATGCTTTTTCCAGATCCACGAGTGCCATAAACACCTATGGTCCTTCGCACAAGCCTACTCTGCTATCTGTCTGTATGCAAATATTTGATTCATACATCCTCTGCCACTCATAAAGCCACCCAGTTCATCACTCACTAGGACTTCTGATATCTCTCTTTCTTTCTCTATAATAACTCTTCCATATACCTTCCCTACCACACTCAATGAACTTAAACCACGATAATTCTTGCACTCACTTCACTTACCTTTATTTTTGTACACAGGTACAATCACAGCCTTTTTCCACTCTGGTGGCACAGTTTCACTCATCCGTGCCTTCTTGTGGAAATCCTAAAAATATTATCTCTATTACTGTGGACGTGCCAGCACTTTTGACAGACTTGCCAATACAGTGTGTGGGTTGAGTCTCCTTTCTACATTTACCTTATGTGGCAAGTCAGTATGTCATGTGAATAGTGCAGCTAAGGATGGAAATCCACATAATTGTATGAGTTGGTCAGTCATTCCTTTGGTGCCCCTTTCTGAACCTTATCTGGTATCACTGAAGTGTTCCCAATTTATTTCACTTGAGTCTTCCATCGCTTAGCTGATGGGGATAGCCAAAATCATGGTGCTTCGCTTTATTGATGATGATGCCGTGATACCATACTAAACAGAAATCAGAGTGAGGAGGCTGCAAGAAGATCTCATGAATGCGTTTCTGTTCATGCTATGTGGATGCTCAGACTTTGATATGGTATGCAAGAAAAATGAAACAAGAGTAATAGTCCTGGAAACAGGATTATTAAAGAATGTGTTTGGAGTATTATTGGTAGGTGGGGGCACTCACCATCCACTCACTCAGTGTAGTGCTGCTTTGGGTGTCTACCCTTTCCTCTCTTCTCTTCTTCTTCTTCTGTCTTGCTTTCCTTCATTCTTTTCTCTTCTGCCTATGTGTGACTTCACACTCCCTCTTCTGTCTTTCATTCCTTTATTCTTTCCTCTTCCTTCTGTCTGCGGGTGACTCTACACTGAATGACAAGCCAAATGGTTTCCTGTACACCAGGAGACCATTTACTAAGCTGGATGGTAACCGCATAACCAGATTATGGTGCCTGGTGGTTTAGTGGGTAATTAAGGTGCTGCAATCAGATTGAGCCTGTGATGGTTTATATCCAAGGGATGGTTAGAGTTTATTGCTCATGTAATGCCACTCAGGGATGAGTGAGGCTGGTCACTCTCATCTTAAATGTCAGGACCAACTTGCCTAGCCCTGGGCTTCTACGCTCCTCATGGGGGATTGGATGGTGGATGGAGTTTGGAGTATGTACCACAGACCCTCCTTTTTCAGTGAATGGCTTAACCCGTAAGGTTCACGATTCCTCCACCCTCTCTTTCCCTAGAACGCAGTTAAGGGTCGATTTTTCAACTTTCTTGAAGCTAAAGTTTTTACTTTGTTTTTTGAAAAAGTTGATTTTACTCACCAGAAAATGTATATTTCATTTCCACATGTCAAATACTAA
Organism: Birgus latro; assembly: GCA_018397915.1. Taxonomy (NCBI): domain Eukaryota; kingdom Metazoa; phylum Arthropoda; class Malacostraca; order Decapoda; family Coenobitidae; genus Birgus; species Birgus latro. Next base: position 23,532 of record JAGKTI010003805.1, read on the forward strand.
CCGCACAGTGACGCATCTACGGTGAAAATGGTTAGTGCTCATGTATGGGAGAAAATGGAGAAAAACCAGAGAAATTTTCCCAAAATGTAATTTTTGCAAACATCTCACAGAAAGTATTGAATGCAGTAAGATATAAATTCATAAAACATATTTATTTGGTAGAAGGAATGTGCATAAGAAATAAATAAATACATGAAAGTGAAGAAAATAAACAAAATGGAAAATCAATCTGCATCTAGAAAATATACAGTATATCTGTATAGCATCTTATAAGCCAAAACACATATAAATGAATAAAATAAAAAGATCTGAAGTGTAAAAGAGAGAGAGAGAGAGAGAGCTAAAGAAGCAATAAATAAATTGAATAATTCCCTCGCCTTGTCTTGCCCCCCTGCCACAATAAATTTTACCATGACTAATTTTGGTCTTTGACATTTGGAGAGCTTGATTTTACACACCAGAAAATGTTTATTTCATTCTCATTCATCAAATACTTACTGCACAGCCGCTCGCATATGGGAGAGAATGGAGAATATCTACGACTGTATCTGTCTATAGCCCGTCGCCCTATTCCCGCAAAGGGTGGTCGCAGACAAAACGCCTCCAAGTCGCTCTGTTACCCACCATTCGACTGCTCTCCCCCCAACTCACTCCCCTTTCCTTCATTTACCTCTCAACACCATCCCTCCACCTCATCCTTGGTCTCCCCCTCCCCCTCTCTCCCTCCACGTCGCTCATATACACACTCTTAGTCAGTTTTTCAATCTCCATTCTCTCCACATGTCCAAACCACTTCAGTTTATTTCTCCTAATTTTCTCAGTCACATCCACAGCCACCCCATAACGTTCTTTATCTTCATTCGTCAACCTGTCCCTCCATGTCACTCGACATGCTCCTCTCAGGTAAATCATTTCCACTGCTATCACTCTTGACTTGTTCTCCGCTAGCAAGGTCCACGCCTCACTTCCACACGTCAGGGTAGGGATCACAATACTATCATGCAGTGACTTCTTGACTTCCATACTCACCTCCCTATTTCTCATCACCGCTTTCAGTGAACCAATAACCTTCTTTCCCTGCTGTACCCTTTCATGCACTTCCTCAAAATTTCCATCCTTACTCATCACACTACCCAAGTACTTGAATGCACTCACCGGAGAAATTTACAAAAAATGTAATTTTCGCAAACGTCTTACCGAAAGTATTGAATGGAATATGATAAAGACATAAAACACACTTATTTGGTAGAAGGAATGTGCAAGTAAATAAATATAAGTGAAGAGAGAGAGAATAAATACAGGAATGGCACAAGCAGCGTCCCTTCGAATGATGTGATAAGGCATAACATCAGTCCCTCTTCTCTCTCTCTCTCTCATTCTCCATTCCTTCGCTCCTCTCTCAGAGAGGGAGAGAGAGAGAGAGAGGGTAGAGATAAAGGACAGGGAGGGGTTGAGCAGCTCATGTGACACAAGGAACCATGATAAAGGCATAAAACATATTTCTTTGGTAGAAGGAATGCGCATAATTTATAATCTATCTGTCTATCTATTGCCAGATGCCTGAATCCTGTAAGAGGTGGGCACAAACAAATCACCTCCATGTCGCCCTGTCCCCCACCATTTCATTGCCCTGCTCCCAGCTCACACCCCCCTCACTTATATACCTCTCCACTCCATCCTTCCATCTCATCCTTGGCCTCCCCCTTCCCCTCCCCCCCTCCACCTCACTCACATACACTCTCCTTGCCAGTCTCTCACTTTCCATCCTCTCCACATGTCCAAACCACCTCAGTGTGTTTCTCCTAATGCTTCCTATCATCCACATCCACACCACAATGCTCCTTCACTTCCTCATTTGTCAGTCTGTCTCTCCATGTGACTCCTCATGCTCCTTTGAAATAACTCATTTCCACTGCTCTCACTCTTGACTTCTGTCCCTCCAACAAGGTCCAAGCTTCACTTCTGTATGTTAGAGTTGGTATCACAATACTGTCATGTAGTAGCTTTTTCACTTCCATGCTCACTTCCCTGTTTCTTATCACTACTCATTTCCACTGCCCTCACTCTTGACTTGTGTCCCTCCAACAAGGTCCTAGCTTCACTTCTGTGTGTTATAGTTGGTATCACAATACAGAGAAAGCTCAATTATCCAGGCTCGTATTATCCAGCCTTCGGTATATCCGGGCCGTGACTGAATGGTTCAGTGGTACAGTAATACATAGAATTATTCATACGATAGCTCCAGTTTAAACACGAAGCATCCAGTTGCTAGCGAGCGAGGCACGGGTAAACGAGTGTGAGTCTGTCCCCCCACCCACACCTCCTCTCACAACTTGATCACGTGGATGGCAGGGTGGAGTTTGGTTAGGCGACTGATAACCTAACCTAGCCTAACCTTGCTTAACTACCTAATAATTTAACCTATGCTAACCTGGGCTCCAGTTTGAGAATTGGGAAACGAAATCCACTTCTAATTGAAATCCACTTAAATGTTGAATAAGTTTCTTCCATTATGCCGGAAACAGTCGTAGGTACGGCCTTAAAGAACGTGATGATGATAGAGGAGGAAATCTTTCAGCAAGAGAAGGTAATTATTACCAAATTCAAAGTAGAAAAATACAGAAAACAAACTAGAAGAATATGAATTGAACTGGTAAAGTATTTAGGCTGTATGCTTAGACGAAAATTTATGGGTTTCACAATTTTAGGGGACGAAATGGAACAGAAATGTTTGCTAATCAGAAGAAAATCACTCTACCATCTCATGTGTTCTCTTAAGTTAGCTTTCAGTTTCACATTCTTCGTTAGATATCGCGCTTCCCATTTCAGATTGGCAGAGCATACAGTTATTTCTTTCTCTTTTATTTAAGTGTACATTATGTTCATTCTTTTGTTTGTTCTTAAGTGCATGTGTGAAAGAGAGAGTACTGATGCAAACAATAATGTATTCCATTAACCCCTTCTTAGTTGTCGGCCTTGAACGATGCTTTACTGTACCGGTGTCAGTGACAGTGAGTTAAAAGGCTATAAAAAAATCTGCGAGCAATTATGGGAAAGGATCGAAGGTCACTGATATGTTTACACGACCCTACTCTACTGTCGCAAGCAGCCAGGCGGTCACTTCCTCTCAGATGTCTTCGCCGATATGTTTAAATGCTAATGGAACATGCCCCTTAATTTTGATTAAGTTTCTTCCCTTATGGCAAAAACAGTAGTAGGAAAGGCTTAAGGAACGTTATGATATTAAGAGAGGAAATCTTTCTGCGAGAGAAAGGTAATTTACCACCCTCAAAATAGGCAGAAAAATCTAGAAAACAAACTAGAGGAATATAAATTGACTTGGTAGGGTCATTAGGCTGTATGCTTACACGAAAATTTATAGATTTCACAATTTTAGGGGACGAAATGGAGCAAAAATGTTTCTATCTATCTATCTATCTATTGCCAGACGCCTCAATCCCGAACGGGGTGGCCACAAACAAATCGCCTCCATGTCACTCTGTCCCCTGCCATTTCACTACCACGCTCCCAACTCACACCCCCCTCTCTCATATACCTCTCCACTCCATCCCTCCATCTCATCCTCGGCCTCCCCCTCCCTCTCGCCCCCTCCACCTCACTCACATACACTCTCCTCATCAATCTTTCACTCTCCATCCTCTCCACATGCCCAAACCACCTTAACGTGTTTCTCCTAACGCTTCCCATCACGTCCTCAAGCACACCACAACGCTCCTTCACTTCCTCATTTGTTAGTCTGTCTCTCAACACATTTCGGACCGACAGAGCATACAGTTATTTTTGCTCTTTACAGCTGAGTGTACATTTACTGCTCATTCCTTGTTCGTTGTTATGTGTATGTGTGAGACAGTATTGACACAAATAATTATGTATTTCCATTAACCCCTTCATAGCTGCCATCCTTGAACAGTGCATCACTGTACCGGTGTCAGTGACGTTGAGTTAGGGAGCTATAAAATATGCAAACAATTATGAGAAGGGAACGAAGGTCACTCCTGCTCTACCATCCCAAACAGCCAGTCAGTCACTTCATCCAAGATGTTTTCGTCAATATGTTTAAATGCTATTGTAACATGCGCCCTAATTTTATTCTTTTACGATTCATATCAAATCAGAAGATGGGTTTAGGGACAAAAAAAAAAAAAGTGCACCAGACGAGTCGTACGACATCTGTAAGAAAAAGAAACTGATTTTAGAACTTAGAAAAAATGGTTCCAAGGCCTGCCACGGGAGCATGCAAATTTCTGAACTCATTGCCATTGAGGGGGCTAAACATACACTTTACTCTAAGCAGTAAAAGCACCTCACCAAATCAGTTCATCCTGATATTCTGTTATGTTTCTCTGATTATTTCTGGGTTGGCAAATAAACATTTCATGTTAAATCTGTTTCCTTGTTGTTTTTAGCTGTTCTGCTGGTGACAACTCTTGTTGTTAGTTAACGTAATGGCAGAAGGTACTGTTCTGATCTAATTGTTTAACCAAACCTGGCCTAACTTAGCTTAACTGCACCTAATAATTTAACCTAACTTAATCTCCAGTTTGGAAGTTGGGAAACGAAATCCACACTTTAGTATGTTGAGTTTCTTCCAATGCGCTGGAAACAATCGTAGGAACAGCTTCAAGAACGTGACGATAATAACAGGGAGGAAATTTTTCAGCAAGATAAAGAAATTTACCCAACTGAAACTAGAAAAATACTGAAATAAGCAGGATGCATATACAAAGATTTTGGTAAGGTCTTTCTGCTACGTTAAGTGTACATTTAGGGGTAAATAGATCAGTCTGACAGTACTTGTTTTTTTGTTTCCGCCGGATTAATCGTGATTTCGGACTATTCAGTCACTCTTTACACCATATAGCCCGGATAATCAGGCTGTCTCTGTACTTTCATGTAGTAGCTATTTCACTTCCATGCTTACTTCCCTGTATCTTATCACTGCTTTCAAGGAACCAGAAAGCTTTCTTCAAGGTATGCACCGGATATCTGATCCGGCTGGATATCTGGGCCGGATATTGCAGTTGTCTGGTATTCGGTCGCATATTTCTTTTATCTGGCCTATCCGGCCAGATAATACAGCGTAGTAAAGGTTCTTATAAATTTCCATCTAAATTACTTCATTTATTATGATAACATTTCAGCTTGCTTTAAGGGATACAATATTAATCTAGCTTTTCACACAAAATAGTAGCTACTGAGTATGATAAATCTTGAAAACAATATCCAGTATAAATTCTTAAACACGATATATCAAATAAAATATAGCAAGTAATACCTATGTGAATCAGTCTTCAACCAATATAGAACTAGTAAGAAAACTTTCGACCATTGTGATGAAGGAAAAGTAGCATCTCGCCACGTTTTGGTTACATTCGTGAAGACTTTTCTTCTAAGACATTGCCATATTCTGAATACAATCTTTTCGAATATTCCGATGATGCTGGTGTTGACAGATGCTTGCTGGTAAGTTGCTTCAAAGTTGGAAACTTATCCTCTTCCTTCCAGTATTTAAGGGGACATTTTTCTCGTGCCAAAAGGAGAAGCTGTAGATATGTCAACTTCTTCAGCTGACTCAGCTAGAGAGACATGTTTCTCTATAGGTATTTTTCTTTTTAAGACATTCTCCATATTGCTTTCAGTTCCACTTGATATTTCATTAAAGTAAAGCCTAAAGGCATCTTCTTCATCACTACCTGATTTAGCTGCAAAATTTCCTGAATGTTCTTCAGTGTCACTCTCATTCTTATTTTCATCTGGTATTTCCATGTGCAAAATTTGTTTCTTGTAGTTCATCACTTCCTCTAAAAGCCATACCTTTCCTTGTCCTCTTTCACTCGAACTCAATAACTGTTGCTTGAAATGAGGATCTACTTCCATTGCTGAGATGTACAAGCTTTCCTTCATAATGTGGAGTCCATTTTCAGAGAAAAAACGTTTATGAAGTGATGGCAGCAGTTCCTCTTTAGTTGTTTTGACCCCATGATCCTTCTCATCAGTTTTGGAAAGAAATCTTTCTGCAAAATATATTTTGATTATTATCTGGAAACCAGCTGGATGTTTTATCATGTATCCGGCCAGTCTGGTATCCGGCCGGATAGCAAAATTGACTATCCGGTGCACCCTTACTTTCTTCCCTGGTGCACTCTTTCAAGCACTTGACCCTCTGAACTTCCATCCTTATTCATCACACTACCTAAGTACTTAAATGCACTTACATTTTCCATTTCCTCCTGATCCTGCCTCAGTGTACTTTCACTGACTTCACTTCTCACGAAGACCATAACTTTACCCTTCCCTACATTCACCTTTAGATTTCGTTTCTTACAAAGTCTCCCAAACTCATCCACCAAGCCTTGCAGCTCCTCTTCATCTTCACTTAACAACACAGTATCATCTGCAAACAACTGTACAGGGACTATCCAAACATTGCCCTCTCTCACTAGGGCCGCTCCAACATCCACTGCCCGACCTTGTATCTCTTTTATAACCCCATCCATGTACAGATTGAACAACCATGGAGACATGACACATCCTTGTTTCAATCCAACCTTCAAATGGAAAGATTCACTCAGTTTGCCATCCACACGCACTGCAGCCTTAGCACCCTTATACATACTCTTCACTGCCTTCAACAACTTCCCATCCACTCCATATATTCTTAATACTTTCCACCATCCTTGTCTATCCACCCTGTCATATGCTTTCTCCAGATCCATGAAGGCTGTATACAACTTCTTTCCCCTCTCTAGAAACTTTTCCACCAAGGATCTAAGAATGAATATTTGGTCTACACAACCTCTTCCTTTCCTAAAACATCCCTGTTCTTCTCCAACTAATTCCTCTGTTATTTCCCTAACTCTGTCAGTAAGTATCCTACCATATACTTTTCCTATTACACTGAGAAGGCAAATGCCCCCATGATTACCACACACTGCTTTTTCCCCTTTTCCTTTGTACAGAGGAATATTTATATCTGACTTACATCCCTTCGGGACTCTACCCTCCTCCCACACCAATCTGCGCACCTTCCACATCCATTCTATTACTATCTCTCCCCCATGCTTCAGCATTTCACCACACACACTCCATCAATTCCTGGGGCTTTCCCCATTTTAACTTTCTTCATTGCTTCCACCACTTCCATCCTACTGATTTCTTCCTCCTTCTCCCCACCATTCCCCAGCCACTTATACTTGCATTACTTTCATTCTCTATGTTCAACAGTTCATTACAGTGTTCTCTCCATCTGTTTACTTTTTCTCCCTTCTCCACTAGTAATCTACCATTTTTATCTTTCACACCCCCACTTACTTCGTTTTTACCCTGTCTAGGTATCTTTACCTCCTTCCAGAACATTTTCTTACATTTCTTCCACTTTGCACTCAAATTTCTTCCAAATTCCTCATCGACTTTCTTCTTACTCTCTCTTACTAATCTTTTCACCTCTCTCCTCCTCTCTACATATAATTCTCTCGTTCGTCTCTCAGCTTCTTTGACGTCCCTGTTCCTCATCCACTCATTATATGCTTTCTTCTTTTGTGCCACAGCCACTCTCACCTCTTCAGTCCACCATGCTGTTCCCTGAACCCCCTTTCGTCTTCTCTTCACCCCACACATCACCTCACATGCTGCACAGATTTCTGCTGTGAGTATCTTGCACCCACCTTCCATGTCCCCCATCTGCTCCAGTCTATATTTACCCAATCGCTCCTCCACTTCCCTTTTATATTCAGCCTTTATTCCATCATCTTGTAACTTTTCTACCCTCCTTGTAAGAAATACTTCCTCCTGTCCTTCCCTTCTTCTCTTCCTCCATCTTGTTTGGATTCTGATTCTGGCCACCACTGGTCAGAAAGTCCACTCCCTCAACCTCTGTATACTCTTGCATCCATTATACATCTTCTCATCCTTTCATCCACATACACATAGTCAATCATTGCCCTCCGTTCATTCATTCCACCGTCCACCCTTCTCACCACTCTCCATGTATACCTATGGATCATTTTGTGCCTGAAGAGGGTATTAGCTAACACCAACCCCCTCCCGGCACAAATGTCCACTAAAGCACTGCCATTCTCATCCATCTCTGCAGGCACACCCCACTTACCAACCACTCCATCCACCTTTCTCATTCCCTGCTTTTCCATTCATATCTCCAATCAGAAACACTCTCTCATTCCTTTCAAACTTTCCAAGCAGGCTTCCACATTTGTCCAGAACTCTTCTCTCACCCTACTTACACAATCTTTCATTGGCGCATACACGCACGCAATTGCCCACATTTGTAGTCCAACTTTCGCTCTTACCCACACAATCCTTGACCCAACTGATCCATACTCTCTTACATTCTCCTTCCATCTGTTGCTCACAGCAATACACACTTCTTCTTTCGCCCTCTCATTCTCACCTACTGCTGCGCATATACCCCATCCATACTCCCATTCTCTCACACTCTCACCTCGCCATTTAGTTTCAGTTCACTTTCGCACTCTCAGGCACCTGTACAATCTCTCTTTCTTTCACCTCATCATTACCCCTTACATTCCATGTTGCAATCTTTACCACGTCCTTTGTAGTTGATCTTATAAGATAAATTATTATATGATAGATGGGATCGAGGAATAGCTGGTTTGAACGGTTGTATTTATGTAAATGGGTGCTCACACCCAGGTGAGAGTGAATGGAGATTTGAGTGATGTGTTTTCTTTGAATGTTGCCATGCATCTGGGGTCAGTCTTGAACCCCTTACTGTTTCTCTTAGTGCTCGAAGCTCTCTTGCGTGACTTCAGGTATGGACTCATGGGAGGTTTTGTATGCTGATGATTTGGTGTTGATTGAAAAGAATGAAAGATTAAAAAGAATGAGTTTTGTTATTTGGGAGACATGTTATGTGCCGGAGGTGGGGCTGGAGCTGGCTTGGTTGCTAGGGTGAGAAGTGGTTGGAAGAAGTTCAGGGAGCTGTTTCCTCTCCTGACATTGAGAGGACCCTTCTTACGTGCTAAGGGGTCTTTGTATGCAGCATGTGTTAGGAGTGTGATGCTGTATAGTAGTGAGACCTGGGCAGTAAAGGAAGAGGATATTCACAGGCTTAAACAGACAGAAATGAGAATGATTTGGTGGATGTGCAGTGCGTTCCTGCGTGCAAGGCCTGGGGGGGCTGGGTTTATGTAGGAAGAATTGAGAGGTAGGATGGGACTGGAGTGTATTGGTGTTGTGATGGGGAGAGGTAGGCTGAGGTGGTTTGGACATGTGAAGAGGATGGAGGATGATAATTGGGTGCAGAGGGTGAGAAGTGTTAATACTGGGGGAGGTGTTGGGAGTGGTAGACCGAGAAAGACATGGGACGAGGTCATTAAGTGTGACCTCAGGGTTAAGGGACTGAACAGGGTGGCTGCCAAAGATCGAGCAGCATGGAGAACCACCGTATAGGTGACCAAGGCTGATGCATGCAAGCATGTTGGAGCCTTCAAAAACGAAAACGAAAGAGAGGTGGAGGAAATATTGAGGAAGTGGAGAGAAGGAATGTGGCGTGAGGGTCTGAGTGTATATGTGGATAAAACAAGTGATGATATCTAGGGCTGGAGGCAGTACTGTCAAAGCAGAGGGGGAGGAGGCATGTATAGTTTGCCAGAAGGATGTGAGAAGTAACTCCATATTGTGAAGTATGTGTGGTAAGTGGGTGCATAAGGGATGTAGTGTTATTGGAAGTAGACTTTAAGATAATGTTGATTTTGTGTGTGCAGTGTGTTGGGGAGAGCATGTAGAGATTGTCAGGTGTGCAAGGATTGTTCTTGCTGGAGAGTCTCATGAGTGTGTGAAAGAGTTTTTTATTTAGGGGATTTGTTATGTGTTGGAATTGGGGTTAGAGCTAGTTCTGTGGTTAGGGTAAGAAGTAGTTAGAGGAAGTTCAGGAAGCTGTTGCCTCTCCTGGCATTGAGAGGGCTCTCCCTCCATGCTAAGGGATCATTGTATGCAGCATTTGTTAGGAAAGTAATGTATGGTAGTGAGAACTTGGCATTAAGGGAAGAGGACATTCATAGGTTCAGACATACAGAAATGACAGTGATCAGATGGATGTGTAGTGCTTCTTTGAGTGCAAGGCCTGGAGGGCAGAGTTTACAATTGAAGAGTTGAGAAGAAGGATGGGACTGGAGTGTATTGGTTTTGTAATGAGGAGGGGCAGACTGAGATGGTTTGGGTATGTGTAGAGGATGGAGGATGACAGTTGGGTGCAGAAAGTGAGAAGTGTGAATGTTGGGAGTAGGCTTGCAAGAGGAAGACTGAAAAAGACCTTGAATGAGGTTAAAGAGTGTGACCTCAGGTTGAATAGGGAGGCTGCGAGAGATTGAGCAGTGTGGAGAACCGCCATTAGGTGACCAAGGTCAATGCATGCAAGCATTTTGAAGCCTTTATAAATGAAACAAAATGAATCCTCATTGTTAATAAGGGGCATGCTGTACATTGCATATGATAAGAAGTAATATGAATCCTGAAAGATGTAACTATAGGAAATCTGTTGATAGTAAGGTAAGGTAGGATGTCGGATGATCACGTGGAAGGAATTTATGCAGACAAGGTTTTGAAAAGAGTATGGTGTATGTAAATGAGTTTAAAGTTAGAAGGAGGTTTGGTAAGTCATGAAGAAGGTGGATAGATATGGTAAACAATTTTGTGAGAAAATGAGGTACAGAACTTGATGAGGCCTGGGAAATGACAGGAGATTGGGGTGCTTTGGATGAACTGTGTATGGAGGAGCATATGAAAGGGTTTAAGCATTTTATTTAGTAATTTATTTTTATTAACCCTTTTGTGCATTGGACCGCAACTTGCGTTTCATGTGGTGTGGTGTGCCAAAGTACAGGACCTAAAATCACGTGAAAACGCACAGAAAAAAATTAACCAAAAAATAAGTTTTCAGTCGATTTGCGTCAAATTTTGTAGCGTTCTAGCAGCCACTTGTCTCTCCCGATGTAAGACCTTGGCAACACTGCAATGGCTCATATGTGCCTGTACATAGTGATAGAATCTCAGTGCTCCATTAGCAGCCAGACAGCAGGGTCTTGCTGTGTTGTGTTGTCCCTTTAAATCCACCATTTTCCCCCTCCCACCCAAGGCTGAAGCCATTATTGAAATACTGTGACTGTACAGTGTTTTTTTACTATACTGTGAAGTGATTGTGTCTACTGAACATTGATATATTGTTTGTAAAGCATTGGGGCCCGTTATCAGCCGTTAGGCCTTTAGGCAGGAGTCTGGTTTGTTATAGCGGGGTTTCCACTCACCCTGCCCGTAAAATGATGTATTTTACCCTTATAGTGAAGCCATTACTTATATCTGTGAAACATATAGTGCCTGGATTGGTGAAATAACTGACCTACCATAGCATGCATTATGTTATGCCATAGAGATACATAGGCATTTGCATTAGTTGCTAAGGGAGCAGGCACTCTCGTACGCCATACAGTAAGGAAGGGAATAACAGAGGAGACTGGGATGGAATCATATGATAGTGTTTTATATTGCATATGGTTCAGTGTGAAATATATGTATAAAATAGTGCAGCGAGTGTTCACCAAGAAATTTTGCGTGCATTGACTGACAGCGGAAAGTTACGTAATGATCAGAGACAAGAAAATACGCCACACAGCGACACATATATGACATTATACATGTATGTCGTGCAGCGAATGTTCGTGGAGAAATCTATTGTATGCATCACATGTGTTAGGCAAACGTGGTGCAAGGAACAGAGAATACGCCACGCGCACACACACACACACACACACACACACACACACACACACACACACACACACACACACACACACAGTGGTAGCGTTCTCGCTTGCCATCTGGTAGACGGAAGTTCGTGCCTCACTCAGGTTGCGAAAAGTTTCACTGACGAAGTGGGTGGTTACTGTCCCCCTTGAGCAAGGGGATGGGTGTGTGCGTGTGTGAAGGTCACAGCCTTGCCCATAGATTGGACTATGTGAGCTCTCAGCTCCCTTCCGGGAGGGTAAAAGCTGA